>WAAG01012190.1:1662-35258 GCA_013390105.1 Tichodroma muraria | reverse complement strand
CCAGCTGACCCAAATTAGCCAAAAGGATATCCCACATCATATGACGTCGGCTCAGATATACAAGCTAAGGGAGACAGGAGGAAGGGGGGGAATTTGTGACTCTGCAGTGTTTGCCTCCCGGAGGAACCATAACACATGCTGAGGCCCTGCTTCCCAGGATGAGTGCAAACACTGCTGCTGATGGGAAGCAGAGCTTGACTTTGCCCCTCGCCTATGGACGCTCTCGCGTTTCCTTCTTTCACTGTAATAAAACTGCTTTATCTCACCCTGCTGGTTGTTCTCCATCTTATTTTCTCCCCTGTCCCACTGAGAAAGGGAGGGATGGAGCAGCTTGGTGGGCACCTGGCACCCAGCCAGGGTCAACCTGATACAACTCTTAATCAACCACTTCCTGAGACTCTAAAGGCTTATTCATGCACATTGCTCAGAGACAAAAAAATAGCATGGGGTTGCAGTGGCCTTCCAGGCTGATCAAAGAACAGGCAGAATTAGCTTTTTCCCTTCCATCTATAGGCTGTAAGATTCAATCTGACAACTTCATACTGAATGGAAGCATTCAATCACCTTCAGAAAAAGTGGGATCCAAGATTTCAAGTGGTACACAACTTCCCCTTTGCCTAAGAAGGTCAATGCAATATCTAGTTATCCACCTCAAAACCAAAAAATGCTCATTTCTTGCACTCTCCCCTGTGATTTGAGCAGACTCATATTGCCAGATGCTTCCCACATCTGAAAATTTCTGCAGACCCACTTTTAAAAGTGAAAAAACCACAATTTTCATTAGGCAAATGGAAGTCTATCAACTGTTGGTTTTTTGAACCTCATGTAGCCATGTGGCTGGGACTTTCCACATCAGGACAACACCTCTCTTGTCTGCTGAGATTAATACACAGATAATATAAAAGGTGTGAAGGGAATCTGAAAGCTCTTTTTTCTGAGTGACTTCTGGGGACAAATCCTGGCAGCCTTTAGAACAGTGAGGAGCTGCAGAAAGAAGAGCTTCTTTCATCATGACTGTGCTGGGTGGCATAATCAGAGGGTTTGCCATTTAATAAGAATTAACTCAGTTATTAATTAGCATATAAATCCCTTAAAAGTTTTATTTCATTAATAATTCATCCAGTTTTCACAGACTCTGATTCTCTGTCTCGCTGAGGGATTGCAGACTCTTTTCTTCTTCCTCCCCAACTCTTCATTCATTTATTTCTTTCCTTTTTTTCTCTCCTTCTCCTGTCCCTCTCCTTGAACTTTATTTCTCATGGTTGGCTCTGTTGCCCTCCATAAACAGTCAGGAGGTATTACTGATTGTTAGTCAAAAACATGACAATTGAGCTTGATTTCTGAAATTTGTTTGGAGGCACTTCATCACACTCATGCACATTTAGGCAGAGACAGAGAGAGCAACAGCACAGGAGATTGAGTAGAACACATGAAAATGGAGCAGGATGGTTAAAATATTGATTGGGATGGAACAAAGGGGATTGAGAGGGAAAGACAGAGAACTATAAGACTCATAAATAATCTTTGACAAAACAGCTTTAATTTGCCAAGTAGAGGAAGACTTGCACAGCCAAATGAAACTTTTTTAATGGATAAATGGGATTGAAAGAAGAAATACTGGAAACAAAGAGGTCTGGGCGAAAAAAGACTTGCAGAGCTACAGTTTGCAAAGGGCTGGCTAAAAGATGGCAATGATATTTTCCATCTGCTTTGGAAACCCCCTCAGCAATGCCACAGTGTGGGAATAAGCCATCATTCCAAAGGGAAATTGAGCATTTGTTATTGGTGAGTTGGTAGCAAAAAATACTTTGGGAAGATACATTCTGTGAGATTACTGGAAAATGGAGGGAAATGATAGTTTGTTATGTCAAACATTTGAGGCAGATGAGCTTTCAATAGCCTCCAATTCTAAGCCTAGAGGGCCTTAACCAGAGGTTGGGGCTCTGGGAAGGATCCCTTTGCTCTAAGAGAGAAACATCTTGATCATGTTGGTGTCCTCCTCCTCTAGAAGTCATAGGAGTAGACAAATAGGCTGTCCTCACTGTCTCCTGACCCTGCTGAACTTGCACAGACGTGTCCAAAAGGGAAATAATATGCTTATTCCAAGGGGAGCAATTTTTTTATAAATTCTGGGCTGAGAATAAACTTGCCATGGCAATTAACATACCTGGGTGGATGCAGGGAGGTCAGAGTTTAGCAAGCCTTTGGCAGGCTGTGAGACAAGGAATGACAGCAAGGATGTCAGCAGTGTCCAATGGGAAGTCTGGGCTTGGCTCACATCCTGCACCAGCCACTCAGGAGAAACACTTGCACACTCAAGGGCTGTGGGATAGCAGATTAAGAGAGTTATCAAGATGCCAAAATAAAAATCCCTTATGGTGTGGCAGGGAGCTTTAAGCTTGCCTGCCAGCTTGAGCTTCACAGACACTGCTCTTATCTATGCAACACTACACACTTCAGGTAGGCAAATGTTATCCCTGCTTGGCCAGGTTGCATCCCCCACGGGCACAGAAAAAATTCATGGTTCTCTGCACTGAGAACCATGTCTGAGCATCTCCTGGTCCCCAGGGAGGTGCCTGCCCTATTTCCAGCTCTGGGACTCCTCAGCTGATGGCCCAAAGGTCCTGTCCTGGCTTGCCAAGCCCTATCATCTCCATCAAAGAGAGCGTGACATTTCACCCAGCCTGCTTAATGCGGGGAGGGTGACCCCTCCCCATGGAGCTGACAGGCTGTGGCCCAGCCAAGTGAAACTGGAGTGTGCCTTTGCAGAGGATATCTGCCCTGACTCCAAGGAGGTGGCTCTTCCAGGGGCCACAATCATCTGGTGCAGAGCCCCAGCTCCAAGGATTCACTCACAGCACAGCTTTTCCCTGCCTCCTGCTCGGTTAAGCAGGGCAGCAGCAGAGTGTGAAGCATACTCAGGGTGGCTTTGGGAGCACAACACACTGTGAGGAAAGGGCACCCAGGATGGAAAAATCCCAGTTGCCTACAGCTGAGAGGATCCATCCTTATTTTTTCCTGACTTTTGGCCCACTGCTGGCAGGAAATTTCTTGTTTAAATTCTGACCTGACAAAATCACTTTGGGAGTTGTTTATCAAAAGGGATTTTTTTTTCAGGAGGAATTTATTTTGCAGTGACAGGAAGATGCCATTGCATGCCCAGCCAAGTTTATTTGGAAAGGCTCATTTGCTATGAATCAAAGCATCTTTTTTCTCTTACCATATGCAGAAAAGTCTGTTCCAGAAGCAAACCGAAGCTTTTTCTCTCTTTTGCACTACAGCTACTCTCCTGACATCCATGCCTAAGCTCATTAGCCAGGCATTATGAATTTCAGGGCAGAAAGAAAAGCCAGAAGTCTGAGTTGCAGTGCAGTAAAGTCCACATTTTTAGAGGTGACCAACAAATCGAAGTCCAAAATTCAGCTCATAAATTCAGGAGAGATGAATGTGTGAATTTGCCTTCCTGTCCTGCAGAGCATCATTTTGTCACCCTTAGAGGAAGGATAAGATTTAGTAGATCTAGATATATGTGTGTGTGTGTGTGTGTGTGTGTATGTGTGTGTGTGTGTGCTGTTATCAACTTCTCTCCTCCAAGAGGACTGAGTAACGACCAAGTACAAGACTCCAGACAGGTTTCACAAGAAGGATGTGTCCTCTGAGCCTTTTTTTTAATAAGAAAAGTGAGTTTTAGACAGAAACCTGCTCACCAATAGCGTGTACGTGCACCTATAAACATATGCTAGAGACAGAGAGGGATGTGTACCAATGTCAACACACAGGGCTGCCTCTGCTGACTGCGAATTCCAGCATCACCTTCACAGTTTTGGGAACATGGCTGCTGCCTGAGATTATTGGGAGTTATTTGCTTGCTTCATACAGAGCACAGCTACAATTAATAGAATCTGGACACATCTTTGTGGAGGAAGAAATGGTCTGGGAGTTTTATGTGTCCCAGGAGGGGCAGGTGAGGATGTGGTGGAGCTTCTGGCACTTCGTGGCTCACTTTGGACAGTGCTGAGCCGAGGGTGCTGACAGCAGCTTTGTACTGTTGAATTATTCAGGAGTCCTTCACAGATGGCTGCAAGCAAGGGAGGTCTGGGAGAAAGTTTAGAAGAAAATGCTCAGTATTCGAGGAAGAAGTTGAGAATAACCCAGATTTTCAAAGGACTTCAGGCCAGTAAAGGGCGGAAGACTCTCCCAATGGGTACACAGGCTGTACAGAGAAGGCAGCTTTGCCTGGTTACTGAAAATCATTGCAAGTGAAACTTTATGAAAATGAAGAACTTTATCCATAAATCAATCAAACCAAATAAGGTGGACGAGACCAAGTTAAACATTGGTGAGATCAGAGGAAAGCCATATGTTGTATTATAGTATTTAGGGGGCACCTGTGATAGTGTTATGGGGCTGTTCAGACGCCTCTGAAGGGGTTACTGATTTATTTATCAGTATAGCAGAGCTTCTACACAGATTGCAGGTTAGACATGTCCCTTCCTTCAGCCACAGATCACATGTATTTTTCTTTCAGATGCATGAAAGAAGTAACAGTAGCATACCAAAGTGACACTCAACCTGCTGCTGGGACAAAGACTTAGAACTGATGCCTCCAGGAACTTTCCAGAGGTGTTTCCCAAGAGAAAGCAAGCTTTTAAGGCCTAAAAACTCTCAGAGCTGCTAGGACAGTACTTGTGCATGAGCAGTGAAGTGAAAACGCAGTGCTGGGGCCTCAAAACCAGACCAGACCTTTCCCAGAAGCGGCTCATCATCTTCCTCCTCAAGAGGTGCCCGAGCCAGGCAGTTGTATATACCTCAGAGTGGCTCACAGTTAATACAACCCCATCAATGCCACCAAAGGTGCTCAGGGACACAGTCCAGTGAGCCAGCTGGCTGCCGTGAACACACCTCAGCAGGGTGCTCTTGTGCCCTTGGAAACCCAGAGGCTCCTTCAAGGACATGTGGCAGGTATTTAATGGGAAGTCATATGTCAGAGACAACCCATGAGTGAAGCACACCACAATGGTTAAGGATTATCCCATCTGTTTATCAGGATGTCTGCTCTCTGTCAGAAGACACCAGGAAATCAAAAAACAGTTTGGCTGGTTTTTTCACTACTGCTTTTCTCTATTAACCTACTTGGAGTTTTGCTTCTCCTTTTTATTCCAGCTCTGCTGTTCTCAGGAGTGAAAAAGCTTAAAAAAGTCTGGCTTTTAGGCCGTATCTGGTCATCAGGACAGTGAGGCAATGTTGGAGAAGGGAAAGCATTTGTTACATTTTCTCAGAGGCCTTCAGGAAAGCAATAGCTCTGTGTTGCCAGTGGCAGAATTATAACCTGACAATGCAGATGCCAGCAAAGTCTGGCAGGGAGCTGAAAGCTTCAACAGTCTGAGCTGGTCTGGGATGTGCAGGGCGTATTCATCCTTGAGAAAGAGCCACTAAAACATGTTCACACCAAATTTCAGTTTTGATGAACAACGGATTTGCAGGCAGCAAGCACAGCATCCTGAAGTTCTCAAGCAGCACTAATTGTAATAAGCTTTCTTTTCTTTAGTCACCTGGTGCTCTTCAGACAGAGCATTAAGGAAACACACCCTGTGACAGTGTTCCTGCTGTGACTATAAATGTCCTCATTATCCAAATGACAGAAAGGGTAAGGAATTGTGCTGTACCTTAGTATGCCAGAGGATGTGTTTATGCTTAAATTTTTTCTTTTTTTTCTTTCTTTTTTTTTTAATTTTTAATTAAGATTTTTTTAATTAATTTTTTTGCTTTTTTAAAATTTTTTTCCCCTCAAATTGAAGTAAGACAACACCCTCCTGGATTATCTTGTATCTTGAACATACATGAGAAGGAACATCTAAAAAGTGTCTACTTTGTTAACCTGTCAGCTCAAGAAACAGGGCTGACTTCAAGAAGCAGCTCAAGAAACTTCAACAGGGACTACATCATTTTTAGAGATTTCCAAACCAAGGTCAAATCTTGGTACTTGTCCAAGAAAACACAGCATGCAGGATTTGATTGCCTATGAGATGTGAGGCTGCTGCAGCTCCACACCCTCAGCTCCAAACAGCAGTAAGGTTAAAAACATTTTTGCAGTAGGCACATGCCCACAGAGCACGTTTCTTTATCAGACTCTTCCAAGTGGAAAAGGACCCACAAGGATCACGGAGTCCAGCCCTCCAGTGAATGGCACCCTTGGTCCCACAGCCCCTGTGTCCTTGCTCCTAGGGGCACAGAGATGCTGTCACACCCTGAGCTGACTCCAGAGACACCCAAACCCCCTCACACCCCCTCACACCCCCTCACACCCCCTCACATCCCCTCACACACACACACACACACCCACACACCCACACACACCCACACACCCACACACACCCCCACACACCACACACACACACACACACCCACACACCCACACACACCCACACACCCACACACACCCCCACACACCCACACACACACACACACCCCTTGCCCCCAGTCCATGCCCCCTGCTCCCAGCCTGTTCTGGCTGGATCTCAGCTCACTATCATCCACACTCCCTCCACTCACACCCTGACCCCATGGTCAGCTCCAACTGCTGCACTCACACCCTCACACATGCAAGTGCCACAGGAAACAGTCTCCTGCCTAGAGAAGGGTTGGAAAGACATTTAACAGGGGGAGAGGCCAGGTTGTGCTGGCTGGGTGCAGAGCACACCAGAGGAGTACACTGACCAGCAAACTGTTTCCATGACTGCCCCTTTTATACCCTTACCCCTCCACTCTCCCATTCCTGCTCCTCCCCAAATCACCGAACCACCACCCTGTTCCTGCCTCTTCCTCCCTTTGGTTTGCCTCTAAGCATCTTACAAGCCCTGTGCAATTTCAAAAACCCTCTTCTTTTGCATCCCACAATGTGGCTGCCCTCTTAGTGTGAGAGGTGGCCTGGAGAGCTGCTGGGTTCCACCTCTGTGACTGATGGCAAAGACACTTCAGTCCTTGGAGGTTTTCCTGGTATCCTGTGATGCATTTGGGACCAACCATCTGCTTGGAACAGTGCTGAAGTGCATCTCTGGTGATCCCCAGGCATTTCCTTTGTGCTGAAATGGGAAAAGTTGTCCAATGCCTTGCTGTCTCTCTCGCCACTGCACCTCATCCATCTCCAGGTTGCACAGCAGGCCCCCCAGCAGCACTGCCAGCATTAACCCATCTCTCCTGGCTGATGAATTTGATGCAGCTGGCCCTATTTAGGATAATGCTTCCTAGTGGAAGATGGATATGTTTGTCCTGCTTGGAGTCAGGCATTGTAAAAACCAGACTCAAGCACCCGTTTAGCACTGCCATGTCCTTACACCCTAAATTGTGTGTGCCACTGGATCTCACTGCACTGCTTCCCTCTGCAGAACCATCCAGGCAACTCACCTGCCTATAAACCAGCCATACCCCAGTCCATGCTGGTTTTACCCCAAGGACTTGTGGTGCTCTTGCCTTGCCTGCAGGAAGGAGACCCAGCAGTGGGGTTTCTGTGGCAGACACCTCGGTATTTCGCTGGCTGCAGAATGATAAAGGTGCTTTTCAGACACTGAGTGTTTCAGTGCCCTTTTGGGACTCAAGACTGAAGAGCAATGGTGCAGCCACAGGGGCAGACCAAAGCTGATTAGATGGCCTAAAAACCCAGAAATGTGCAGGCTTTCTTTTCAAAGCATGGTTGTTCCATCCCTGCTATTCCTTATTCTTAATTTTGATGTTAAGATTTGATGTCCAGTTATTTTTTTCTCAACAAAAGCTCTCCAGAAAATACTAATCTTGCTCTTTACCCTCTTACTAAATTTCATTGGAGATAAAACATAGCTCCTCTGTGGAATTTGCTTCTCTGGCACAGAATTGTTTTTGTGTTTGTTTTTGAAAAGAACTGAGCAAGGATTTTGTTGGATTAACTGGCTTTATCACAATAAAAGCCTTGAGTAGCTCTAATTGTATACTTGGCTTTGTTTACAACAATTATATCAGCTTCTCTTTTCTCTGTAATTTATTTTCCAGTGTTGTTATCCAGCACACATTTGTGTGATTTTTTTTTCCTAAATGGGCTGAATGTTTCACAAATGCCTGAAGTTGTTGCTGCGCTAATTCCTTGACTCATTTTTCTGTGTCCTGTGCTGCTGTCCTTCTCACATCCCTCAGCAAAAAAACGGAGAAGCAGAGCCCTACCTGTTTTTAGAGATCTGAGTGGCAGGTTGGAAGAAGCACAAAGAATGCAGAGGATGGATTTCCCAGATTTTGTACCAGCAGCAGCCCATTCTTTTTTTTGTTGAAATGAGAACTTTCTTCAAACTCTTAACAGAGGGTTTCCAGGAGTAGAAACCACTGGATACAACTTCATGTTTTTGTTAAAAGACCAACACTGTGACATTGCTTTAAGCCTAGAAATATGTCTAGAATTTTGAAGAAAGCACGGGTCTCTTTATTGTGGCATTTCCCTTATCTGGTATACTCATGTGGATGGATTAAGCTTAAATATCTGAGTGTTATTTGAGTGTGTAGTGAAATATACGATAGTGTCTATATATAGAGGGACATCTGTGGGTACAGATGCATAAATATATTATTTTTTTTCTCTCTTTTTTTTGAGCAGGGAGGAATGAGAACAAAGACATTTGACTTTCCTGTTCCAATCATAAAAACCCACAAGGCCATATTTTAGGCCTAGTGGTCTGGATAGTGTCAGTTTTATGAGCAGAATTAAATTTGATGTGTGTATTTCTGTCCCAAAGATCAAGACCCTAAGAACACTGCAGGTCTGAGCTCTGAGTCAGCTCCTTGTACAATAGATGTCTCAGCAGTACAAATAGCTGATAAAGACTGAGACAGGAGCAGGGGGAAAAAATCTCCTTAGCAAAGAACGATTAATGGCCCTTCCATGGAAAAAGAGAAGCTGTTTCACGAGCATAAGGCTCTTACACAACCCTCTCCAGTCTTTTCTTTTTGAAACTGTACCATCCCTGTTCAATTCTTACACAGATCTCTAGGTTCTCCAAGACACTAAATGAACATAGCACCTTGATACCTCCTTGCAATTTCTCAGAATGCTCTTCACCAATTTTCAGTTCTGTACTAAATGCAAGAGGTCTCTGGAAGAAAGTATTTCTCCTTGTCTTTATTCCATGCCCTGTTATCCCCATTTCAGGGTTCCTATCCATCTTACAGAGCCTAAACACTCAAGAACTCAGCTGAAGAATCTCCTCTCCTAGATACGACTACTACTTTTAGTCTCAGACTAAAATGTAATGCAGGCCAGCTCCTGGCCTTGTGGAGCTGGAAATGGGAAGAACGGGATGTAAATCACTCCAGATGGCTGGGAATACATGAAACTGACAATCCTTAAGGAGTCAGACATCCTCGAAGGAAATTGGGTAAACAGTTAATGTTCCTCTAGGGCATTCCTCTTCCAAAGCTGGCTTCCCTTATGGTACATATCTTCTCTTTCCCCTCCAGCAGAACATCTTTTTTACCTGGTGAATCTGGGACCCTCTTCCACAAAGCCCTGGGGAACATAAGCTGCCACAAAACTTTAAACTGGAGATATGTTAAGTGCTGGGGAAAGCTCAGGGGAAGCTCCCTGTGACTCCTGCCTTTTGAGATGACAACCTTGTGTGTTTAAACACTCCCAGACCTCCTCCCTAATTAGTTCATTTTCTCATGCAGACACACAGATAGGATTTTGGGTGATGCACAGGCACATCAGCATATCAGCACACCATGCACAGTATATCAGAGGGCAAGACAGACTCAAGGCTCCATTTGTAGACCTGGATGAAAATCCAAGTCTGGAAAATGGATGAAGGACTGCACTGCTTTTCTCTCCACAGCCTGGAAGCATCAGGTTTATCTGTCTATGAATCAAAGCATTCAGTATATGAAAAAGTCCCAGAATTGTAGCAGAGCAAGTAAATATTGAAGGTTACTTACATTTAGAGATGGTCCCAGGAAATGTCTATTCCAGCCTGAACTCTTACAGTAGAAAAAAAAAAAAAAAAAAAAGTACAAATAATCACTCATTTTCTGGAGAATGATAGGCAGTAAAAATACTCCCAAAGCTCACAGAACAATGTAAAAACCGACAGATAAGAAAATGCATGCATTAATCTGTCAAGCAACTCATGTTACATCAGGGAGAAAACATCAAGCACAGGAGCAACTACCTCCAGTACTTTGGGAGAAATGGCAAACACAAGCAGTAGAAACTTCAATTATCCCGTAGCTTCTATGATATCCGTTCAACTTGGTCAACCATGCTAAACACAGGAAAGGACTGAATGAGCAAAGCTGGACAGAGCAATTGCAGCTTAATTCAAGAAGTGTCTGAGCCTTAAAATATTTATGTAGGTTTACCTCTTTGCCTATAAAGCTCCTGTGAATGTTATCCAGCAGTATGTCCTGCTTTCAGCTTTCTGGCAAGGCTGCAATCATGACAGAAGTTTCCATGTCAGAATGAAACTGAAAAGTAGTGAAGTATGCAAACAGAGGGAAAGAACAGTAATTCACAGGTTTATTTTTAAGTTCGTAAGTTCATTCTTACCTGACTTTTTGGTAACAATTTTAACTATTTCCAATTTATCTGATCTCAAAACTCATTTGGCAGCAAAAATACTATAATCTCAGAGGGGGGAAGAAAGCAGCAAATGGATGGTTTTAAAGGAAGGACTGTTCAACTAGTGTGTTCTGTCAGCCTGGCCACAGCTGCATTGTTACCTGGTGAGTGGGGCTGGGGGTGTATGTGTGACATTTTTCCTCCCAGTTAGGTTGAGAGGGGATCAGAAGAGAAACTTTCGAAGCAGTCAGGGTTCCCCCATGCAAACACTCAGAGCACTGAGCTCAGATCTCAAGGGAGAACCCCCAGTGACAGATTGCAGCAGAACAGCAGAGCAATTTAATAGCTGGTTCCTCTAATTAGCAAGCACATGTTTCCCTGTAGGGCAGAGGGCCCAGGGGCTCTACTGCTTTACACAGATGTGCTGGCTGTTCTTATTTGGGTACCCACTCGTCAGGTAAGCCCCAGGCTGGCCAATCTTAGTTTCAACCCTGTTCCTCAAAACCCCTGCACTCAAAGGATTTACTTCCAGTGTGGGGCTGCAAAACACTTGTTTGGCTGTTTAGGGCTGATCTCTGAGAGGAGAGAAAGGGAACCAAAGAGAAGGTTGTGAAGGACACAAGCTCACCTATCAGCTGCAAAAGAAGCCACTTCAGCCCCTGCAGTGCTCATGAGGCAGAGGGTTTTCATCCTTCATTGCTGGAAACTCACTTTACTCCTTGCCATCTGTGCTTAACCTGCGCTGTCTCTAACTCTCCCTCCACAGAAAACTGGATGACACTGCCATTTCACCTCATTGCCAGTTTCTGTTGTGTTATTTTTCTCTCACAGATGATGCATTCATATGACCAAGGCAAACAGAGCAGCATAAACCTCCTCTTTCTGCCTGGTGCCTGTGCCTGTGTGCAGATGGCCACGCATTGTGCTAAGCAGAGGAGTGATGATGCTGAACAGCAAGAGCCATTGTCTCTGGCTCACATACTGCAACAGAGATCGTCAAAAGAAAGTAAGCTAAACTGAGTTTTTCCTTTTCCATTCAAAGGGACTGCTTGAAGGACTCTGTCTTACTTTTGTGTTTCACCTTTCACTCGACCATGAAAGCCACTTGACTTCTGTGGAACATAAGTTGACCCCGTGCAAGGCGCTGTAGTGAGGAGCCCCCTTTTTATACAAGCTCTGGAAAAATCTTCAGCCAACAGATGAGAAGCAGGCATCCAGGCCCTAGAAATCTGCAACACTCAATTCTATCCACAGCATCCCAAAAGCCAAGGAGAGTACAGAAATGCTGGGGAGGAGCAAGCACCAAGACCACCGAGTGACCCAAGCTGACTGCTTTGTGGATGACTGCTCTGCTGTTATCAGTGACTCTTGCCCAGCATGTGCCTCCTATGGTACCTAAACGCTCTCAACAGCCCACCTTGACAAGATGTGATGCTGTTTAACCTTGCCCTGACAGCTTCCTGGCTTTGCCTTCTATTTTAATTTCAGAGCATGTTCTCACTAATAACAGTCACTGAGATATGTGTTCTCATTATGAATGAAGAACTGCTCTCCAAAAAACTAATCAAGCAGTACATTCTCGTTCGAAGCAGCATTTTAATGGAAGAAAAGCTTTATGTGCTTGTTACTAAATACCATCTCTGTACAGTTGCATACTGTTTCCATTAATAGATTTCCCTAACACCCAGCCATGCTGATAAATGTCGTTTTTTCACCATAGCGAGAACACAGGGACAATGTGGAGAGGTGTTGCTCTGTTTCACATGCCCATAAAATACATTGAAAAACAAAAGAAGGAAATCCCTTCTATTCCTTATCACTGTACACTTGTCCTTCCACCACAGAACAGTGGGTTTTCCAGACTCATATCCTCACTTTCACAAACCTGCTTCCTAACTAACACTCAGAGAAATGTAAAGTGATATGGTGACGCTGTCTGCAAAGGAACTCATCATCTAGGGGAACTGAGGATTGTTTCCAGCTGCAAACAGAAATGCATCAATCTCTTCTTCCTAACACCAGCCAAAGCTACTTGCTGGCAGGGTAGCTTTATTTATAGCTATTTTGTTACTTGGAATGTGCAGGAAGATAGTGAAAGTGTAAGAGTGAAATACTTGATTCCCTCTAGTGAAGCTCTGATTTTGTTGAGCTGCTTCTAGTAAGGAATGGGAGAATTGATTCACCCTGCCACAGCCACCAAGCTACACTTCTGTCTAATTCTGGGCACGGTTCCTTCTCTCTTCCACGTAAGGAGAGAAGTGCTCCTTGGCCCTGGCAGCAAGGCACTGAACAGGAGTGTGAGCTATGGCCCACAGCATTCCATCCTCTCCCCCAGCCCTTGACTCTCTCCCAGCTGCAGACACAGACCAGAGCTAAGCCAGGAGGCACTGGCAGGGCTAAATTTAGAGCAGTGACATGCAGTGAGATACAGTGGTGCTCCTGGTGCCCAAGACCTTGGCTTGGCAGCTGCAGCTGACAGTGCTGCATCTGCCTGTTCCCAGATATGAAGCTGTAGCCCTCCCAGCCCCTGAGGCAACCCCTTTCCTCTTCAGCCAGCCCAGCGTCCCCTTGTTCCTTCACAGGACACTGGCATGGACTGGAACAGGAGCTGCACAGAGGGATCCCTGTCTCCTCCTCCCCTCTTTGCTTGGCAGAGACACTTCAGTTCTGCAAACACAAGAGAATCAGCAGTTCCCAAGAAGGGAATGCACTTTTTCTTCGGACAGCCAGTGGCCCAAAATGAAATATTTCAGCTGTCGGTGCCATGTGGGATGGCAAACTGCAATAATGCTTTCTAGGACATCCAGGTTGCAGACTTGTTTGTGGCACACGGCTACAACTTAGCCAACTTGTAAATTAAAAATTATGGTTTTACTTTTAGTGATGACACCCTCCCACCTTGTGATGGATGTGTCTTTGCACTAGAAAAAACACAAGCTACAAATGAATAGCTCAAAAATAAATTCTTAATAAGGAGTTGAAAAAGTGTTTTAGCATTTTAAATACAGTCTGTATGTTAAAGAAAATGGATTCTGACTAAGGCGAACAGATGATGTAGCTAAAGAAGCTACATAACTACATAAGCAAACTAACAAAGCTCAGGAACTGAATGAATGAGAGAGTACCATATGGTCATGGCACTTACATATCTGATGGCCAAAACTTGCCAAATAGACAAGTCTTCACATACTGAGCTCTGAGCTACTCTGTGTTTGTTGTGGGATTAAAAAAAAAATTGTAAAACTGGAAATACAGAGTGGTGAAAGGAACTTCATCTTCTCAGTTTCTTAATTCTCACAGTCTTGTGCTGCTTAGCCTTGGCAGATGATGCAAAGCAGGATGCATCACAAGGAGGAACTCACTGGGGATCAATTGTGCAAAGACACACCTGACCTTAAAAATATCATAACCTGTTAAGTACTTAGAGCTGTTTTAAACGTCACTCTGAGGCACAAAAAGAGGTGTTTGATTGTGTTATAGTGAAATTCATCACCCCTCCCACAGCCTGTCTACAGCTAATCACTGCACACTCTGATTTTTCATGGCATGATATAGGAAACCTGCTTGAGGTTTTGTCTGAAAGGAAGTGTTTCAGCACTTGTGGAAACTATTTTCTCAGAACAAAACCACTTGCTGAATTCAACTCCCAAATATTTTCCGACTCCCTGAAGTCCCTTTCCTTTTGACCAGATTACCACTGATCAAAGTTTCTCTGCTCAGATATCCCAAGCTGTCCCACAGGCAGCAGAAAGAAGGAATGAGCTGAAGTTCAAACCTGTCTCTGCAAATACTCTCTCTCTGGAGGAAGGGAAACTGGCAATCTGTGTTGGACCTGCCAGAAAGCTACCTGAAAAAAACAGAGCTAGAAAGACAAGTGGGGTTAGAGCTGGCTCTGGGGAGCTGCTTGATCTTTTCCAAGAATTTTTTCCAATATTGCCAGCAGGAGGAATGAGAAGCAAATACAGCAGGACATTTCAGTAGGGAGAGGGATAGTGATGGCAGTCTGAAAGTCTGTTAATCCTTCTTTTACATTTCCTAAACAAAATATTACTGATTTCTATCCAAATATGTTTTGTTTTTAATAGTATAGGTGAGGTTTTCTCTCCAAAACACTGGAAGGAAAGGGCATTAAAACATAAACAATTATCTTGACTCCACATTGTAAAATAGAAATCTATTCAAAACTGCAGCCAGACAGGAAAGTAAATCTTCTGTGACATTGTTCACAACAAAATTTGCCTGTTACAAGAGACAATCCTCAAGCAGAAAACAAATCAGCAAAGAATTCAATGGAAATGGGGACTGACACAGGTGAATTCAAAGGCAGGTCCTTATTTCACCACCCCTCAGCCAGGCCAGGAAAATATTGAGAAGGAAAACTTCCAGCATAACTGACACTAATATAATTTCTCTCTCTCATAACTCTTCTGGACCACAGAAGCCTGGGCAGATTGTGGCTGACACCAGCGTGTCCATCCACAACTCTTCCCTTTCCCGAGGATTTCCAATGCTTCTCCCTGTGTCTTGCAGCCCTGCTTTTCCAAGACTGGGGGACAGCCACCAGGATCTGCAAGTCAGGGCGGAGAGGCAGAACTCACCAGAGCCCCTGGGATGTGCAAACACGTGGTGTGACCAGCAGGAAAAGCACAGAGCATTTTGAACCTGTCACCCAGGGCCAGTTCTAACATCGCAGCTGTCTTCTTGGAGATATGACCTAAAAGCTGTCATGGCTCCATGCTCTTGATTCCCCTGTGCACATAGAGCAGAGATCCCCAGTTCTTTCTGCATGCTCTGGTCATGTTCTTTCTCATGTCTTTATGGAAAAATCCAAAATAATTTGATAAAAAACAGGACTCACAGTCTCCTCTTGAAACCTCACCACACAGCGTCAGCAAGTCAGGCACAACCTCTGGCTTCTTCCAGGAGTATCTGATTTTCTGATTTCCAAGAAAAAAACCTAACCCTGCATCCCTAGCTGAGATTGCTCATTAGGTGGGACACTCCAGATTTTTTATTGTTTTGCCTCACACATGAAATACAATCAGACAGGACAATGAGGAAGCAGTAAAACCCACTGTAAAATCTCTTTTCCTGGTGTTCATCCTCTCCGAGGCTTCCCCCGAAGGCCACTTGATAAAAGATGAAGAATTACCAAGCAGACTACAAACTACAAACTCTGACTGTAATATTCTTTTGTCATTGCACCATAGACATTTATCTCAAACACAAATAGGTGATACAAATGCAAGGAAATGTCAGGGACAACATGATGAAATCATCTGTGGAAAAAAACAGCTGCTGCTGCTGAATTTGATGTAAAAAAACATCAAAACATTTTCCAAAGGAGCTGAGGTATCTGCTTCAAATTAAATGTGAGAGACAAGGGGAAAAGAACCAGAATGAAATTAGTACAGACAATAACCAACTCCTTCCAAAGGTCAAGAAACAAAACCCAACAAATCTCTGAGAAAGATTTACATGACTATTTAAAAATCTAAACATTTGAAAACCTAACTAAAATATACACAAATCAAGATATCATGCTGAAAATGTATTCATTTCATATTTCAGTGCAGTTAATTTCCTGTCTTTTAAAGGAAAGAGTCTGAGAAAATGAGTGGTTCTGGGAGCAGAGACATGAAAGGAGTCTCTACATGCATTCCCTGATGTCTAATAAAAGGATGAATCTGTTCTCCAGTCTTTGGTAGGAATTTTAGCAGGATTTCACCTTTCCACTTAGCCATCTATTTCTATCAGGTATGTAGGGCCCTGTTATTTCTTCACCTGCTCCTCCAGAATCAAATTTTGCTAAGGTGGGTCAAGTATCAAAGTTTTGGGCCTTTCCTACCTAGGAAAATTTTGCAAGATTTCCCTAAAAAGCCTTTAGGAGGGCTGAAACTATCAGCCTTTCAAAATTATCATTAAAATGTCAAATAATATTGTAATAACTGTTCCCTTCTTTTCAATGCCTTACTGTCAGTCTTTCAACCAAGGCACTTGTAGGAGTATGTGTTTGACTGTACAAATAACCAATGGCCACACCACGAAGAAATCCCAATGTTTGGTCATTTGTACATTTTTTAAAAAGGAAATGGACAGCAGGTATGTGCTCCCAAACTTAGTATATTAGTAGTGCTGGATAAGACATCATGCAGTAGAAAGTGTGCTGCTGCCAAAAACAACCAAGAGGAAAGCCAAGACATCAATTAAACCATTGGTTACTCCTGGTAGGATTATTCTGATTTAAAGCAATCCTGTCAGAATGCATCTGCTATCATAACCAAGGCAAAGCAAATGAAGATACACAGTTCAAAGGCTCCCCATTCAGTTTGCTGCTTCAAGTGTCCTTGGAGCACTTGGAAATAGCTGGAGTCCAAAGAGAAAGCTGAAGTCCAAATAAGCAAGTGTAGAGTTTATCTGTTGCAAGAAAAAATGACCTATTTTGCTGATTTCCTTCAAGTATGAAAGCAGGTTTGACTTTGCATTGTTATTGGCAAATGACCTTTAAAAATAAAACATAAGTCACTTTTCCAAGTCATTTGCAGTCTCTATAAAGTGGAAAGATTTGAGATGAATGACTGTTAACAGGAGATTGGTTTGGGCACTATGTAAATGTAAATGGATGGAAAAAACCCCAGCAAAATGAAAAGAAAAATGGATTATCGGGGAGCCTGACAGGAATAAGGCAATGCCAAGAAAACAAATGAAATGTAATAATGAAATCAAATTTTGTCTGTGATATTTCAGTCTATACCAAAACAAAGTTTATTGTGCTTGGCAGTGGACTGCCAGAGAGGGGAAGTGTAGCAGTTTCTTTTTCCTCTGGTCTGGCCTTCATAGCAGCATGAAGAGGAAGATGTATTTACTAGAAGTCTCTTATCTTACAACCAAAGACAAACACTGGAGGTCTTCAAACTTGCTCCTGATCAAAGTTCATTCCAAGTGCTCCCTCATTCCCTTAGCAGCATCGTGACAGCCTTGCAGGAGGCTGGTCTTGGCCATGAGGGGTGGGATGGTGGCTTAGTTGGCACGTGCGCCCTGTGTAGTAGTTTGGCCGTGATTGGCCAATGTATATTACTGACACTTGATAAAACCAATGAAAGCGTGGGTACGCCTTTTGCGAATACACCTTTTAAATGGGAACTTGGGAACCAGCTCCCTCTTGGTTTCTGGCTGGAGAAAAGGTAACAGCTCCTGCCAACCGTTCCCTGCTCCTCCTCCCTCCACGTGGCCGTAAGGGCCTGGGGGGGGGAGGGGGAGCGGGCCAAGCTGACCGGGAAAAAAAGAAAAAGGATCGCAGAGCCGAGCTGTGAGCTACGCTGCTAATATCTGGCTGATGGAATTCGAGTTTCCTTCTCCTGCAGCATGGTCGGTGAGAGAACTCCTCAGGGCTGTCTCGGAGCCACGAAAGATCACGCATATCGGGCGGGGATGGCTTTCCTGAGTAAAGTTCACACTGGACTAATTTAACCCTAATGAGACCGAGGGGTGGAAAGAAGAATCTACTAACTCTCTTTCTCTCTAGCCATAAGAATCCAGCCAGGGGGGAGGCTGAGAGAACTCTGCAGCCCCAGCACGGCTTGTTTTAGTAAATCTGACTGCTTTGGCATGGCTGCTGCCTTTTGTGAACTCCTTAAGTATTCAGATGAAACCCGAAAGCTTCTATCTTCTCCGGAGTGAAAGAAAGGACAGAGTGAAGACACATAGAGNAAAAAATAAACCCCATGAATCGATTATGGCCCAGAAGTACAGCTATTAAAGAGCTGTGAATATGGGAGGAATTTCATGATACAAATGTTTTCCGGGCGGCTGTTATCATGAAAAGTTTGTTTTGTCTTGTTTTCTTTCAGTTTTTAGTTCCACAGTGAGTAAAAGGTGCTCCAATCCCTAGAAGAATTGAAGAAAGACTATTCTAGAATTGAAACACTGACTGAAAGTTTCTAAATGTAATTTCTGTATGTTGTTAATGAGAATGGGAGAAATTTTGGTAATAGAGGAAGAATGTTTGAAGGGTTTCATTCTAATTCTAAGAGTTTGTTGTTTTTTTTTCTTCTTTCTTTTTTTTGTGTTAGTTAATAAAAGTCTGTCCTTTTCAAGTTTAAGCCTGCTTTGCTCTTGATTACAAAATTTCCTTTTTTTTAAAATTGGCAACCCAAATTAATAGTTTTCTGTCTGGTTCACACTGAAACCACGACACCCTGGTAGGCCCAAAAAACTCCATCCACCAGCAGCAAACCAGAAGAGTTACTCTTTGGGTACCACAAGGGTCAGTGCCAGCACAAGGCAGATCTTGCTATTTTAAAAATCCAGGCACTGCCATGACAGGGGCAAAGCCATCAGGCAGAAGCCACCAGAAGTAACCAGATGGCTTCAGCTGGTTTGAGTATGTTTTTTGCCCAGAGACACAAAGGGCCAGACAAGTTTGACCACAACAGGCTGCAAGGACTTCCCAGACTGAAGTACCCAGGAAAGGCTGGCCCTACAAGGAGTTGTGCCGTAGATTTTCCTGGACAAGAGACAGAGCTGCAGCAGAGACAGCTGAGAGCAGCCACAGGGCACAGGCTGGAGATAAGGGATGTATTTTAAGTGCTGTGCTGAAAATACATGACCTTGCTATTGCCAGGAAGGAAAGGCCTGATCCCCCCTCCCTCAAAGTCAGGAGAACAATCTCAGACCTTGCTGGATCATCGAAATGAAGAAAACAAAATGGTTTAGCTGTATCCTTTCCTCTGCCACTTCAAGTGCAAGGATGCTGTGACAAGACACCCTCTGGCAGAGTTTTTTAATCCTCCTATTTATTCTATCTATGATTGCTTATATAATTATGTATAATATATATAGTTGTCTAATCCCCAGAGAGCATGTCAAGTCTGTCTAAAACAGGCAGGGCAGCCACAGTGTCATTCAGGGATCACTTTTTTTCCTGTAAGGAACAATATATTGCCTAAGCAAAACAAATGTAGAAATCTGCATATCTCTAAATTTGTTCAAAGGAATGTTTTCATATTTTTTTCTTCTTTTCAAAATTCAGACTTGAAATACTTTCAGTGAGCACTGAAGCATTTATTTTGTGTAAGTCAAGCTGCCATATTTTAGAATTATTTGTTGTGTATTTATAAGGCAAACTGTTATAGATCTTTCAGTTAATACTATGTTTACCAGCACAGAAGGGAATCCCCCAGCTCTGTGAAAATTTTGTTCTAAAGCAGATCTGAGTGACAATACTGAAACATGCCTTTCTTTCCTCTGTTGAGGTGAGATGGACACCCTGAACTGAGAGATTCCCAGTTCTGCTAAAGGTTCCAGAAGAGTAATTCAGGCTGGCAAGAGATTTTTCACCCCTCTCAGTGCTCTAGATCATGCAAAGCTCATGTGCTTCTTAATTCTTACCAAGGCTGGGATTGTGACAGTGGCTGGCACTGGCTGACAATTACAGCTGCTTACGGCACAAATGAAATCTAGCTTTTCCACTTGAAACAGCTCAGCTGAGACATCAGTTGTTCCCCAGTAATGCTAGAGATAGTGCACTCCTCATTACATACACAAGGAGGGCTCTCACACCACCCTCTTACATTTGCCAGAATTACGTGGTTTTGAACCTAATGTGTTACAATTAGACACTAATAACACTTCAGGGACTGACACAGTTAGTTAGACTCATTTAACCCCTATTAGAGCTGTATTCTTCCCTTTCATCCCATAGGCACTCTGTAAGACAAGCAAGTGTACTTATTTGTGCAATTGGTCTTCAAAATAAAACTGGAAAAGTACATATTTTAAACATGATTCTGCTCAGAGAAATGAAGAGGCAACAAAATAAAGATTTTGTGCATGCTGGACCCCACAAGCAAAAGCTAAGAAGCCGAAGACATTTTAGGAACTTCAAGAAAAGCTTGAAATTACCAAGGTTCATCAGATATTTGCAATGGTTTCAGGAAAGAGAGAGGGTTCTGACATTATTCAGGAAAATGGAATCTAACTAGAAATTTTTTCCTCACCTTGTCACAAATCTACCTGGTTTTCAGCTGATTTTGTGAAGAAAGGTGGAAAAACTTGTGATTTGAAAAACTACATGGTATATTCTTATCCAGGAATTTCAACACATCCCTAGCTATTAGATTAAACTCTGCAGTGGAAAACAAAGCACAGTATGTGTTCTGAAGCCCATGGTAATGGGCACCAGAAATGGAACCACTCATGGTTTAGTTCTGCTGGCTTCTTTCTTGCTACATCATGTACTCTAATTCAGGATTTAATGTTTTGCCTAACTCCAAGATGTAGTGTTGATCAACATATCCTACTGGCATGAAGCTCTCTAAAGATCTTGGACACGACCACAAACAAATTTCATGCATATTTTGCAGCAATTTGCAAAACAAATTTAAAATCAAATTCAAGAAAGACTCTGGGGTTCGGGTGTGAACCACATGAAGCATCTGACCATCCAGTGGATGAGTTAGGGTATGTGATGTGCCCCATGAACAGATATCAGATGAGGTTATGAGTGCCTCGCACAGAGGAAAAGTCTTTAGACAAAAAAATCACATTACAACACAGTGCAAGGCAAGGGATTTGCCATCCAACCCTTTAAAAGAAGCAGGTATGTTTTATGTAGTTAGTTTTAAACATCACTGCAACTATGACACACGAAATCACAGCAGTTCTGGTGTAAGTCTTCATCTAGATTTTGTTTAACTAAGGAAAGAAGTATTCTCCAGTCCTCCGGAGAACGTTTTTTGCTGATCTGATAAAGAAAGGCAACTTTTGTAACACCTGCTGCAGGTCACTCACAAGAACTTGCATTTTAGAGAAGCTGAGATGAAGGTAAAAAAGTGACAACATTCTTGCAAAGTGTGCATTTAAAATATTTTCTGCAGCAGGAACACTAAGTGAAAGCATTAAGTTAGGTTCTGATTCCTGATCAAAGGATTATGGAATTTAAACTATGTTACATCAAATCTCCTGTAGAGAGAGGAAGGGGATAAAGACACAAGTAATCGCTTCTGATTACGCACAATTCTCTTCCCTTTTGGCTTGATTCCTTACATCCACGATGTTTAAGAGATTACATTGTTCATGCATCTTTCAATCCTCCACTAATAAATATTAACTTACTAATCAATCTCACTGAGCAGCTGATGTTTCCAGGATTTTGTATCCCTGCAATTTTTGTGAAAACTGGCATCTGGCTAGAGGAATGCAGTCGAGATTGTGTTCTTGCTCTCTGCTTCAACTGTGCTTGGCAGCAGCTGGCAACCTGTCAGCTGGCTGGCTAACGAGCATGGATGTCATTTGTCACTACCTACAGGCATCATCGATGACAGAACAGAAACTGGCCATAAAGGAAACAGGACAGGAACCAGACTTATGTAGGAAACGAGTTTTAATTAGTTCTTCTGCTTATTGAACACCTTGTTTCATTGGACATTGACATCCTTGTGGTGTGTCCCGTCTCCTGAGGCGGCAGTGGTCAGAAAAAAAAGAAGCAAAATGATAAGAGACAGGGAGTGTAAATGTGAATTTGTAATCCCCACCTCTACTGAGCAGTTCCTGAAGGGTGGATGATGGCCCATTGATGAGGAAATAAGGAGAGAGCTAACACCTACTTGTTTTTCAAAGCACTGGTTTTCTTTGAAAAAATGAAAACATATTTAAATGAGGACTGTACAGAGGGCAGGTTTTATTTGCTTGGGCTTCTTTTTTTCTCCTTGAGTGATATGTTTAGGATGTGAGCAGGAATTCTAATGCTTGCCTGGAATGGAACAGATTGGAGGAGTCTCATAGCAGCATAATTGCCCTTACAGGGCAGGCAATTCACAGTTCATTTGTCCATAGTCTCAGTGGCGAAACTGGGAAAAAATACAGTGATAAGTAAACAACCTGTAAATGTGCCAACCATGGGTCAAAACGGGGGACAGAGCAAATTCATGAAGGGAATTCAAGGGAGGGATTCAAGAACATTTGAAATACCCAGCAGCGAAATTTTTTTTCTGTACAAGCAGAGACCATGTTAAAAATACTTTTGATTCAGTGAAACACCTTCAAACAAAAGCTTTGGTGTGAGTGATCAGAAAACCAGCTGTGTTTAGTTATGATCCACTCCACCATCTGATTTAGAAGGATGCTATGTGCCTTATGTCCCTTCTCTTTTTAAAGTTCCCTCAGTCAGAGATTTCCTCCCATGTGATCCCATGCTGTATCTCAGGAAGAAAACGGACAAAGTTACTCCTCAGCCTGTGAATCAGATGTGCCTTGACCCTGGAGGTTGAAACTCTTGCATTCAGCTCATGAAATAGTTTCCCCCTTAATAGGGTGGCTGAGTCCAAACCGACTGTTGGGTAGCAGGGAGCCCTTTACCGGTATGTGTCATTGTATCATAACACAGGACAGGAATTCTTTTAGTGAGGATCTCTTTATAAAGTTCAGGGGGCCATCAGAGTGAGCAAGCACCAGTCATAACACTTACTTAGTCTACACAGCATCAAACAAAAAGAAAGTTGCTTGTTTGGATTTTTCTCCCCTGTGGAAATCCAAAATGTGTAGGTCTGGTGTGGGAGGGATGCACACAGTATCTGTTTCTTTTTGTGGATGAGCCAGAAGATATTATATCTTTAAGTAATTGAAAATAATCTCCCTTGCTTCATTTGCTTATGGTTTTGTGGTTTGGGGTTTTTCCCCATATGTGCCAGAACATTCATTTTGCCCATGGTAAGTAACACCACTTTGGTCCCTCTTAGGAAGAAGGGTGTATCTGCTGTCACACAAAGAAGCTTTTGACCTTTGCCCATGTAGGTCCAGCAAGCAAATAATGGTTTAATAACCCAGAGTGCCCCACAATCCTTGCTGAGGAACAAACACTACTGCCCTGACAACCAGGTAGAGCTGATGCCCAGAACCATTACAAGGCCAACAGATCAAGGAGCAGAATTAAATTCCTGAGGGGCTGAGGGAAGGCTCCAGTTAGAAGCATTATCCCATGCAATCCTGGCTGTGTGCCATGCAAAATCAGACACTGCTAGAAGCCAGAGCGGTCTCTGACAGGCACGATACAGCAAGGATGCCCAAAGCAGTGCAACCACAACCTCTCTAGAGCAGAGTCACCTGGGTATCTCACCAACCCTTGGGTGCACGACTGCTTGGAACCTTTGAAATAGAAAAGCAAATGCCAGCCAGCTGTCAGCAACTCCTTCAGTGAGGCAGGGCAGAGGGGTTCATTAAATCAGGAAGGCCCTAAAAAAATAAGCTCGCTAACAGCCTAATACTGCACTAGATCAAAATAGATGGTGATCTCGAAACACAGGGGAGATTAATGAATTGCACATAAACTAGGGAGGAGGCAGGGAACCAGAAAGGAGGCAGAGGAGATGGATGCCAGCTGGATGCCAGAGGCACTATGCTCTCGGTGGAGTGCAGATGGCTCAGGTGTGCAGCCCAGTGATCCACAGGGAAGATGTGAAGGGACCTGGACCTGGGCAGTCTATGGCTTTGGCACTGGACAAAAACCCTAGAGAACTGCAGGAGGAACCTGGCAGCCAGAGACAAGGAGATCTTGGTGCAGGGGGATGATGCATGAACAACCCAAATATTTACACACATACCTGCTCCATGGAGCCATGGAGCAGTAGCAGGGACAACTGGAAACAGCAAGCTCTTGCTCCAGGTATTGAGAAGGCAACTGCCCATGCTCTCACACCTTACCAGGCATGAAAGGTGCTCTGCTCTGGCTAGGGCACAGGGAGGAGACATCCAAAGTCCTTCATCCCAGCTCCTTCTTGGATCAGCAATTTCCCCAAACACTCAGGGAGGCAGGCCATGACTTTGTCTGCAGCATCCTGGCAACAGCCAAAGATGGAGCATCCTCAGGCCTCTGGTCATCATCTCATCCCCTCATCCACCAGAGCAGGGGAGAATGAGCTTGCCCTGGGGTCTTTCTAAGGTTAAACCCTCAGTGTCCCGAAACTTGCTCTGCTGCATATTTTGGAAGAGATGGCAGGATTTTCTTGTGAGTTTTGAAGTCAGGGGTATAGTTACACATGTTTAGTTATGGATTTATATCTCTGCACTTGAAAATCTTCCCAGGCCTGCTAAGCACTGTGGTTGAGCTGGCACCCATGAAGCAATAAGCGGAATAAATAAACTCCACAACTTGATAAAGTTATGAAGTGGGTATGTATTGATGGCGCCCTCACACAAGCGAGATAGCTCTCGTGAAAACTTGTGTACCAGACTCTGGTTTGAACCCCATTTTTATTTACTAAAGTGTTCCATATGCAATGCATTGCTCAACCTTGCCATGCATATTCAACCCCTGGCCCTGCCTGTCCTCGCCTCGCATGGTAATTAGGTCTTTGCCCTTCTGGGCATGCATAGTTCACATCAGCGGTCTCCCGGGGGTCTGTCGGTGGTCTCTGAGGCTGAAGATCGTGGTCTTCCTCATGACTGAACTTTTGAACTTCTCTCAGTTGCACATGCGCTTTGGTCCCTTGGTGCTTATCTGAGTAAGTCTGTCTGTCCGGCTCTTGATGAGTTTGGAGCCAGAGGGGTCCCTTTATCTGGGTTTCTTGCATTCTTTGGTCTTCTTCTGGTATTGTTCTTTATGCAAGAAGCTTACAGAAATTTGCATTTTCCTATGCCCTTTGTACCATGGCCGAGGTTTCTTAAGTAAAAGGTTAACATTCAGCACATAAGTCTGCAAGCTAAAATTCAAATGCTTAATTCATACTGCAAACGCAAGTGTACCCCAAAATCTCTGTTTCACCCACACACAATATTGCAGCTGTGAGCTTGCAGACTGTGAGGGGAAACTGGAACTGGAACCAAACCAGCTTCTTGAGAGCATTTTGGTTAAGTGTAACAATGGTTTGGAAGGACAGTTGGGACACCAGCCTTCGTAAGGGGCAGTGTGGAAACTCCTCTCACCCTGTTTCAGCTTTAGTCCGTACTGTGACTTCCTTTTGGTTGCTGAAGTCTGAGTCCACTCACTGCCAAGGGGTTTTGGATTCATCCCTCATATGAATGAGCACAGTTACAGGGCCCCACGGCATGAAAGCCATATATATAAGGCATATTCATAATGTCTGTAGTAAAAATCCAAAGTGCTATTAATATTTATATGAATAAAATTTGCCAGTGTAACAAAGTGGCAACAAATTCTTCTGGTCCAAGATGTCACTAAATGGGAGAACTGGCAGGAGGAAGAGAGGAAGCTTTTAGGAGGGCAAAAAACACAATGACAAAGGTCAGTCCTACCACACTGAACAGTGCTGTATTCAGGTTTCCTCTCTGCTCTCACAGACTTTCCAAAGGTCAAAAACTACCTGATCATGAACAAAAACAAACAGAAGGAGATGGAAATACTGTGTCTGCAAATAATAATAAAGATAAGGCAACAGGACATAATGAACATAATAAATCAAGGCAACAGGAAAAATGCTTTGAATTTTACATTAAAGAGCACTTCTCTTTGCATTGAAGGACATGCTTTTAGCTGGCTTAAGTGGACAGTACCCTAACTGATTCACACCAGCCCTGGGTTTAGGGAGCCAGCCCAGTGAGTGCTGTTAGCACTTCACTGAAGGTTCAAACAAAGCTGCCTTAGGCAGAAAAGATGCCCATGGCACCCAGTCCCTCAGAGGAGTCACTGGAACCCACAATTTACTCCCAAAAAGCCAAGCCTGGGAGCACCCAGCGTGACTGTCAGGGGGACAGCCTAACCTTGGCCCTCCCTTCTCACCTGGGGAGCAGGGAAGGTGAAACAAGCTGTGAGATGACATTTCACTTTTGTTATTTCCATGTGCCTACACCTAGAGCAGTAAGACCCAAGTTCGTGCTTGAGATCTCCGAGCACGACTGCAATGTAAATAATGGATTACCATAACAATGCAGATTGCAGACAGTGCTTTAGGCTCCAGTCAGCTAATATAGCAAGTGTGAATTTTTCATAAGAACATAACAATCCCACAAGTCTATAATATCCTTTCCCCACTTTTTTTTTGCTGAAAAGGCACGAATATCTACAAATCATTTTCAATCATCATCACTTTCTGAAGGATTTTTTATTACCTCTAGCCATGACTCATAAGAGTGGGAAACAAATTACTCCTGCTCCAAGTATAAACAACAACGGTTCAAAATGCCTTCAGTTTCTGTCTCCTGAACTGTCTACCTCTCAGTCAATTGGAGAATATCAGAACATATTTACTCTGAAGAGTAACAGATGTTTTCGTCTTAAATTTAAACTCAGCATCAGTCTCACAGAGAGAAATGAGATAACACAGGATCTCTTTCAGACTTTTAAACCCTGCATAAAACAGCTCAGAGCTGAGACTTGGCTATACCTGGCCAGTTTAACTAAGCCCATATCACTACTGTCAAGGAAGTTTTCCTGTCTGACCATTCAGGACCACTCTGGCAGTCACCCTCTCATCACTCCAGACTTTCACTGGTGGGACCAAAGCAGATCTGGGATTTGCTCTGTACTTAAGGAAGATGTCCCTGAGTCTGAGAATAGCCTGATTTCATATTCCTAAAGTTGGGAATTCTGTAGCAAGGGCTATAAGAGCAAAACCATCTGAGCCCTGAAACTGCACAGAAGTTTACTTTCTTGCTTCTTGTCTAGCAGTTTTCTACTTCACAGAATTTTTTGAAAGCACCCTATGGTATCCCTACTGCCAAGGCAACAGAGACATAAACTGTCAAAGTTGACCTGGACAAGACTTTCTGCTCTGGGATAAATTTTGCATTCCTGGCACAGCACAAACAGAAGCAGCACCAGGGTGAAGGGGGTGGGGAAGGTGTGGAAGCAAAGAGCAAAGCTCCCCATACTGCATCCCTGAGCCAGCTGAGGAAGCAGCAACTCTGGTATTAAAAGTCAGACTTCGGAGATCTATCCTCCAGGCTTTGTTCAGCACTTGGGCCTCAGTGCTTCCTCACTTTTCCTCCAGTTCACCTCTGTTCAGCCTGCAGTGTCCTCAGGCTGGGGCAGTCTCTGCTGAAGGCCCCTACAAGCTAACCCAGTGCTCCTCAAAGTGAGGAAAAGCCTGCTCCTGTTCCCATGTGGACAAGCCTCCTACTCGGACAAGCCTTGGCTCGGCAAGTCTCCTGACTAACCCAAGAGACTGTCCAAAGTAACAGAATTGAGAAGGTGTGTTGGGATACTTCAGGCACTGAATTTATCTCAAACCCAAGTTGTTCTTCAATCCTCACAGTGATGGGAGGAGAATTTGGAAGAAACAGGTGAGCTCAGGATGTCAATACCTGACTCTGGGACTGGTGAGTCCACCAAAACTTTGGGCTTTTAAACCATGGAAGAGCCTTGGAGACACAAGGTGTACTGAGGCCTGATTGGATTCATCTGTCCTTATGGGGAAAACACATTTGGGGCACAAGCTGGGGGGCCTGACAGAGAGAGCTTGAAACCAGAATCCATGAGGGAAGGGAATGCCAACAGGACAGGCAGGGCAGGCAAGCCGGAGGTATCACTAAATAAGGGAGAGGTTTGATTGCACAGCCCTTAGGATTAGTGATGATGTGATAAAGAGGATTAGGGGTTTGTGGAAAACAAAGGAAAGGTAGTGGGTTTCTACAACCAATACCCCAGCCAGGACAGGTTAACTTACTGATGAGTTATTCCATAGGCAATTAGGAGAAAGTCCTGGATCAGTAGCTTTCAGCTTGCCTGGCACCAGCTGGAAATACCATGCTGCTGTGATGAACAGGTCTTGGAAATTTTTGAAGTTTGTAGCGGACAATTTCTTATCACAAGCACTCAGTGAGCCAGCTAGGAAGGATGACCCCTAGACTTGCTTCTTGTGAATAGAGAAGGACTCATGGGGTATGTGATGGTAGGTGGCTGTCTTGGCCATAATGATCAAAAAATGATTAAGCTGAAAATTCTCACTGTAGTGAGAAAAAAAAAAAAAAAGAAAAGAAAAAGCCATCAGAGTTGCTACCCTGGACTTCAGGAGATCCAACTTCAATGTATAAATAAAGAGATGAACTGTAATACTAGCTCCTGGATGACTTTTATGGATAAGAATACTTGGTCTGACTTCATATGAGCCACAGCCTATCCTATGGACCATGATAAATGTCCGTGTGCACAGCAAGACCTCCTGACTTCTAGTCAGACCTGTTTACCTGTGACACACCTCACTGTTTATCCTCTTTGCCACCCTCCAGGCAGTGAGAAAGGATAACGTCACACATCCCAGGTAACCAACAGCCAGGATTCAAGTTGCTGGCTGAACACCCTCTCACAAATGACTTGTCCAGATCATTTAGCAAATAAATTAGTCCAGCAAACAAATAAGGCAGATTGACTCCTGCAGAAGGAATTTGTCTGCCCTGGAAGGGACTAATTGGCCAGTGACATTATTTCTGAAGCTCACCACTCCAAAACCTACAGAAAAAATGCACAGTCTGCTTCTGGTTCAATGCAGGTCAAGCATTTTATTCCTACTGTTGTCTCAACATCTCTTGTGCTTCCAAAGCCTTTTAAAAAAAAAGCTGAAGGATATGTCTGGGAGTTATTGTGTCTCAGTTCATCTGGTTTTTACAAGTGTTTTCTGTGCTAACACCATTAAGAGCAGCTACTGAGGCCACACGGAGGTCCTGAATTCACAGCATTTATTACAGAGCAGGAAATTCAACTTGAACTGTTTGGGTGACACATCCACACTTCTTTCTAGCAGGAAACAAAACCTAAACCCACCACCACTCCAAAGCAAACACACAGAGCTTTGGGCAGCTGGCAACCCTGACTCACCAGGGCTTTGCAAGGACTACTTCAATTTTTATTTCAGAAATGCTGTGAGCAAGAGGCTGATTTGTGACCTATTCTTCCTTTCATGTCACAAATAATTCCAGTTGCTATGCTGTGCATCAATCTTGTCTGCCTTTTCCACTCTGAAACCTCTTGCAGTGTTTGCCTTCAGTTCCTGGTACTCTGCAGCTGAAAGTGCTCTCACAGACACACAATTTAGGCTGGTCTCCATCACTGAAACAAATCTCCCTGTGTTCAGTTTCTTCCTCACTATGCCAGGCTGTTGTTAGGAAGGGGAAAGTCAAAACTGGGACACAAAACTTCAGAGCAAGGCGGTCAAGTCACTCTCCTACTGTGAGCTCATATCTAGTTTGGCTCCACACTCCTGCGTTCCCGATGGGCTTGGGAAATAACCAGCTTTGCATTCCAGGTGGAGAGGGCCAGCAGGATGAGGGAGCGCAGCTCCTGTTGCAATATCCTGACTGCAGTAAGGGATTTGCTCTCATCAGTCACAGCCTGGGTTTCTGTCACTGCAAAGTCTTCAAAGCATCTACGGGTCAGAGCAGACAGACCTGTAGGTGCGCACATCACCCTCAGTGGCTTGGAAAATTTCTGTGCCTCTATGCATGGTACAAGGATTTACAAGGAATTTAGGGATTGACATGCTCCTGAAAATCTTGTCAGTTCCACTGAGGGATTGGTTACATAATTCAGATAAATGCCAAGATCCCTTCTCTGCATTTTCAGGATTAAATGTGTCTGTTCAGTCACAGCGATTTCTTTCTGTATTTTTCCTTCCAGCTAATTGTTTCAAGTAAAGAAACCACTTACTATCAAAGCAAAAAAATCTTATTTTACCGATGAAAGTATAATTTCAATTTTCTATTTATCAGTTTTCCTTCATTGATGGCTTTAAAATCTTCCATTTTGGGGGGAAAAAACCATTTCATACAGCACTAGAAGGAGCACTGGTGATTTCCTATCTGCACTTAACCATGCTGAGGGAGATGAAAATTTTCATTACACAAATCACACTGCTTGCGAGGTAGGCTGCAGTTACTCTGTTTTAGATTAAGCATCTGGGAGGACAATAAATAAATAACTGGTAAAGCTTTATTGCAGCCACTGTGATGCTACAGAAAGTATCACAACTCCTTTTGCAATACCTGAGTGCAAAGATGTCTGTGAATGGCACATTCTGGACTGCTTTCAGCATGAAAAGCTGACATTTCTAGTTTGCAGAGTCTCCCTGGAGACTCTGTGATGAAACGGCCCTTCCCAGATGGCATTCCCACGTGCCCTGGGTGTTCTGTGCCTGGCTCTCAGCCCCAGGACAATGGGAAAGCTTGCTGCTCTGCAGCTGGGTGAACTTGCCCTCACCTAAAAGAAGTTCTCATGGCAACATGTGTTCTGTTTGACAGTAGGAGGTGAATGGAGGTGCTCTCCTGTAAGAAAATTGTGTAATAACTCAAATGGCTGAGCTAATGGAACCTCTCCGTGGATGGGGTCTGCAGGACACGCTGTGCCCTGATCAGAGACCAGCCTAGTGCCACACAGGTGGGGGCTCCCAGTGCCTGAAGGGACACGTCATCGTCTCCACCATCCTCTCCTTTGCAGTTAAAAATTTAAATTATACCTCAATTATACTCCAGGCACCTAAGTGCCTTTCTGACTGGGGTCATAATGAAGAAGCACTCCTGGTGCATAGCAACATGCACGTTCCTTGTGGGCACATCAGGATGTTGCAGTCCTGGCTGGTTGCTAGCTCAGCCCTGAGATTTCACCAAGAAACCAACTCTTCTTCTGTAGAGGTTGTCTTCTACCTCCGTGCTTTCCATGCCTTGGCAAAGCAAACTCCAAATTAATAGATAAAAATAATGCATTTTTTAAAAAAGGTATGACTAATGTTTTCAGGATTTTTTTTTTTAAAGTATCTCTGGAAACCAAGAGAAAGTTGCCTTGGCAACATTGTTTTCTGTTCCTCCTTTGCTCACTGTTTTCTTGTGTGCCTGTTTCTCTAGCTTACATTTCTGACAGTACACACAATAAATGCAGCTCTGGGAAGGAAATCAGCATTCAGCCAAAAAAGGCCTTTCTTCTTTCTCACATCACCAGGGTGGAACAGTCTCATCTATGATTAACAGCAATCAATTGCAAAAGCTAATTTAGAAATTTTCAATGCTGAAAAGACTTTATATTAATAAAAAAAAAAATGTTCTAAATAGCTTCTGTAGGACAGAAAACTCAGATTAGGTGGGAGGGGTGAGCACTGCTCTGAGCCTTTTTTCGACTGAGTATGAGCCCAAAAGGAGCTATTACCCCTATGTAAATGGCAATTTTCATTAAGCAAACAGAAAGTAGTGTAGCAGCTATGAGGTAACTGGGATATAATTCAAGCTGACAGCTTTGAAATCCTTTCCCTTTGGTCAGATCTCATTGAACTTGGCAAATGCATTCAAGAGCTGTGAACTTGCAGGTGAACAGGAAGAAAAAGTCATTATGTCCTCTTGCTTCCAGTCACCAAAAACTGTACTAAAAATGTAAAATAGTATTTAGAAAGACCAAACATCCCTGTTTGTTTCTTGAACTTTCTGTATATCATGAAAAAACGGTTTAATAATATATAAAAGGAAGAACTATAACTTAAATGCGACTAGAGTACTTCTCAAAATCCAATCTCTGCACAGTGTTGCCTTCTCCATCACACCTCATGGAACGCATTGACTTCCAGCTAATTCAAAATTATTACTTATGGCCACAGCACTGTATTTTTACCACATTTACACAGATGTTTTAGTTAAAGGGTTCACTCTGTCTTCTTCTCAACAACTCTCTCATCTGTAAGTTTGCAATCCACTCACCCTGCCAGGCAAGGTGCAGAGGAGCTTCAAGAGGACAGGTCTTAGTGTCACAAATGTTTTCTTTCCAAATGTTGTCTTCCAAGACTGTGGCCAAACCACCTGAGCTTCACAATATGGGGACAAGCTATTTGCACAAAGCTTAGAGCTGCTCCAGGGCTCTGTGCTAACATGTGACCTGGCAGCAGAAACGTCTTCCAGGTTGATGTCTTTCCAAGCCAGGAGATGGATTGCCTTTAACAATTTCAGTGCTTCATCCTTCTCCCCTTGATGTAGCCCACGTTTCAGAGTTCAAAACCATTTATTGCTCTCTGTAATTACTTACCAAGAGGCAACTGACAGCGTGTTGACATAATTTTGCCAGAATTAAAACCTTTAGATTTTCTGAGAAAACACTTAAAACCTTAGACTGCCAAATATCCCAGGGTTTCATATATCTAAAACTCTATTTTATACAACGTTTAAGGTGTTGAATTTCTTTGCCTTGAAATTGTCCAATTTCTCGGGGAAAGAAAAAGAAACAGAAAGTTAATTCGAAATAGCCTCAATCAGCACAGGTATGTCAATTTCCCTGCTTCCTTTAGCATTGACAGGTCTGGCAAAGTTCTCCTCCATCAGAGCATACAGAATCATCACAGGATCTTGTTGGTGATGCATGGCTCCAGCTGTATTGTAGTAGCTGCTAGGAGCGAGAGAGCTTGTGCTTCTCTTGTGATGGACTTTGCCATTGCAGCAGCAAGTTGCAGCCCAAACTGGGGACAGGCTGATGGATGAAAGTCTGGAGCCCAGTTCCCACCTGAGACCAGCAATTCTGTCCTACATCACTTGGATCCCATCACTCAATGGGAAATTCCCCTCAGAAATAAGCACATCTCCTTAGGTTAAACTCTGACAACACTCAGGCCAAGGGAAGAGGAATTTGCCTTCAAGAAAGGCAGGTTTTTGCATACCATGTGGCTTACCTAGGACAGATCAAACTACCAAAACAGGACCTTAGTGAGACCAGTAACAAGAAAGACCACAGGGATGCACATGCAGGTGAACAAGAGCAGATCCAAAACATGATGGAAAGAAAAAGCGGTGCCCAACTGGAAAAACACAGGAAGCCTGATGCCTGGTTTCACACTCACTTTGCTGTGCCTCACCCTCTGACAAGCCCTGGGGGACGCCAGCTTTGACAACTTTAACAGAGGACCTGCAACCACAGATCATCCTCCTTTTCCAGACAATGTGCATGATGATCATCCCAAGGAACGCCTGTGGATCAATAGACCCTCCCTGCACTCACTGCTCCAGCTGGGGTGTGGATGTTCCATTCCTGAGAGCCATTGAGCTGGTGAGTTACCAGATGATCTGTGAACAATCAAGATTTCTACCTCACCCCCCCCCCCCCCCCCCAGACCAA
>WAAG01012189.1:0-10804 GCA_013390105.1 Tichodroma muraria | reverse complement strand
TTATACACAACTCAGGCACGGCATCCCTTCTTCCTTGCTTCAGAAAAAAAAAAGGAAAAAAATGAGAGAAGGGAAAAAATCTACATATTTGTATTATATTATGTTCTCCAAGTAGAAAATTCCCTCTGCCAGCTATCTGTGGGTGTGCAGCCCTTCCTCAGGAACATGCTGTATCTTCTGAGTTCCTGTGTTTGTGATATCACAGTGCTTTTGCTCTGAAGAACTATGAATGGGGCCATTATGAGGGGCCGACAGATAATTAAGATTCTGAGAGGGGTAGGCTGCTAAAAGCGTGTTTAGTGAGGAAATTACAAGGCCAATAAAAAAATGTCTTTGCGAGTTCCGATTGTATTCTTTTCTTCAGTGGGTCTAATTTTTCAGGGTCTGGCTGGATCATGGTGAGGTTTTCTTTCATCCTTTTTTTTTCTCTCTACAACAGGAGCTGAGGCTGGAAAGTTAATGAAGCAAGCCTCAAAGTTGAGGAGAAAGAGAATAAACTGCAGCTCTGAGGCACAGATCATTGGAGATTCCTCTTTCAAACCCTGCCTTTGCCACTCACTGGAGTTATTTGATTTGGGAACAAGATAAGAATTCACAATATCTGATTTGTAGAAATAACCTGGAGGAAGGAAAACCAGTCAGAAATACTAATTTCAGATATAATTTTCATCTCTCAATTTCCTAAAAGTCTTTCTCATCTCTAATAGCATTAAGCAAATACATAGTACAGATTTTGGGGAAGTTGTGCACCGACTGACAAATGCATCTCCAAATAGCCCACAGTTCAGCACTTCTTTTTCTGTCAATACTCCGTGACCAGGAAAGGTTTGGAGCATAATTCTCTCCCAGTAATCCATCTTCTCCCTTTCTCTCTCTTTTTTTTTTTTTTTTCCTAGTAAGAAATAGACCTGGAAATTCATTGCTGATTTCCCAGGAGTGTTATTCATGCCAGTTTATTTATGTATTTATTATTCAAGTGCAAACTATTGCAGTTCCTTGTGGTAAACTGCAAATCAAACTGATAGAGGCAGAGGGCTGGCTGTCACACCAAGTGGCGTAGAGAGGAGTGCCGATGCTATGGCTGCTACTGCCCCTAAGTGATGAGGTATGAGGACAATTCAGCCTCCTTGGTGCTCACGTCTGCCCAGGCCTTGGAAAAGAACAATATGCCTTCACAAGGATTTAATTGTCTTCAGCAGGACATTTAATACAACTATGTTTTAACTTGTAAGCATAATAGTTTATTGTGTTAAAGTGTTGGAACTGCAGCTAGGAGAAATCTAAATTAAGGCTGATAAGAAAGGGGCAACTTCAACTTGGAATGTGGTCAATTGCAAAAAAAAAAAAAGATGTCTCTAACATAGCACTTGTTTCTAGGATTCCTTCTTCTTATTCCTGATTTCTCATGACCATTTCTCATAATTTATTCAGATCCATGTACACAGTCCTTTGTTACTGTGTAAAAAACCTACACAAAGGCAGTTCATTGATTACACAGAGGAAAAAGTGAAATTCCTGTCAAATGCTTAAAGAAATCAAATTAAAAGAGTTGTCATTTTACTGTATTGACTTAGTATTGTTCCCTTTCATAACAAAGGATAAAAATGTGAAATGGTTGTGTTCCTTTGCGTGGTATATTGATTTCCATACAGATATGCTGATTTACACTAGCAGAAGTCCTAATTGCTTATTCGAATTCCATCTTCCTATGTCATCTTGGTAGAGACATAATGTTCCTGTATTTTTCATGTGACTTTGTCTCATCTGCAAAGCTCAAATTTCATTGCCACTCTGGGAAAGGTTGCTGGTGAGAAATGTTTGAGCCTTAAATGAATTCTTAAATTTGAATAGGACCCATATTTTTATGTGTTGAAAACCAGGCTTAGGTCCAAATACCTCAGAAACTTGAGAAGATTCAAACTTGGATCTAGACTGAATTGTGCAACTTAAATCTATTTCAAGTACATAAATAAGTCTGTGTACAAAGAGTGTAAATCCACATGTACATGTGTGTTTGTACACAGAGGCACAACATATGTATGTTGACATATAACCACACAAATGTACATGTCTCGCTTCAGTCTCATACTTGGAAATAATAAGTGACATATATCTTTCACCAGAAGTCCATCACTGTTTACTCTACATCCTTAAAGAGAATTCAAATTTTAAAAGTTTTAAAATATTTTCTTGAGTAGCTAAAGTAATTACTGATGGGAAAAAAAAACAAACAACAAACCAAAACAAAGAAATAAATTTCAGGATTTTTTAAAAATTTTCTCTTATTGGCCATGAACTAGGTTTTAGACATAAATGTAAGTAGGGTATTTTAAAATGTTTATTAGTTCCTTATCATTGTTCTATACCGAGGTCAATATAGATTTCAGTTTGAGTAGGACCATGATAAGAAGAAAACCCTCTTTATATGGCTAATACAAGGTAAATAAATTTTGGAAGTGTGAAGTAGTGATTGGCAGGCGGAGGGAAAGGATGCTGTGTGGGATGAATGGCAAATCAGGGAATCAAAATATGGAAATGAAGTAGACATAGTAACATTCTGGTTGTTTTGGAGAAAATCACTGTCTGTCTCCTGGTTCTGCAGAAACAAAGACAGGGTGGCCTGGATTTGAATCCTTTTTTACCAGCAAATCCAGTCTTCAGGATAGTTTGCATAACCCATTCCAGCTTTGGCTCATGTCTGTTCTGAATAAGCAGTTAAGCAGTTTGGGTATTTTTCAGTTCCCTGTGGGCTGGCAGAGAAAAGATATGCAGCATAGAGGACTGAAGGAGATGATTTGTTTAACTTTTGCTGCCTGCATGGACGCACCTCCCTGAAGGCAGCAGCGTTCAGCCATCCTCATTCCCAGTACTGACTGGTGTACCAGGTAGAAGTTGCTGGTCTCACAGACAGAAAATGTTCAGTGCTTCAAACACCTATTTACAGAGGTTTTACACAATTTAGGAGCATAATAGAGCTGTCTGTTAAAAACTTGGGGTGCTCTGAATCTGGTGCTGGTTCCAGCTTGGCAGGAATGGCTCCAATGGACATAGGATAAACAGAGAAAGCAGCCAAGTGTTATATGCCTCCCCAAACCCTTGTTTATGAGCTGGTGCTAAACCTCTGCTGTACTAGACTCTTCCTATGAGAGTATCCAAATGTGTCGTTAGCACACCAAATCACGGGAGCCAAATTTCATCAGCAGATTTGTGGCTGAAGCAGTTTTTTATGTGTGTAATTTTTTCCATATGGATGTGACTTCAGAGTAGGACACAAGCTGTTAAAAAGGAGAAAATCAAACTTTGGCTTAATTTGTCTCACCTATGGACATATATAAGTTTAAAAAAAAATGACTGAGCTGTTGAGAAAGTGCAATTCTGTTGTTCCTCAGTTTACAAAGACAAATATTTGGTTAATGCCAGCATTCCAAGGACCTGGACAAGACTTCAGCCAGGTGCAAAGTGCCCTGCAAATCCAAGGTATGAAACAGCTCCTGTCTCCAGGAATTTTCCTTCTCTGCTCATAACTTGCAAGGAGGGAGGATATCCTGCCCAAGGCGTTGCAAGCGGCTAACTGGGAAGCTGATAGCAGAACCAGCTCTCCAGCCCAGTGCCTTGCATGATGAGCTTCACTCTGGATTGGTTACTGTTTTCCCACAGCAGTGCTCTGCTGCACTAATTTGGATTAGGTCCCCATTGCACTTAATGCTTCCTGAGCACAGAGAAGGAAGCAAACACTGTCATGAAAAGCTCGACAGTTGTAGCTGCTTAATTGATGGGGTTATTTTAAATCCAGTCAGTTAAATTGCTACGGTCACCCTTTATTATAGCCTAGGCAATTTTATTTCAAGTTAGCTTTAATCAATTAGGAATTGATTTTAGCTAAGTCAGTATAAGAACATCTGATCTGGTTTAACAAAATTGGTTTTAGAGAAGTGAAATGGGTGCAGATTCAGCATGAGCTCAAAGAAGGCTTGCTTTCTCTTTTTGCCTGCTAATGATCAGGTACAGGATATCCCAGTAAAACCCCAGATCCTGCACAGCCTCAGCACATCCTAACCCAATCTTAAGTCCTGCCAAAATGAAAGATACAGAAAGGCAGATAATGATGGTTGCCTGAATGAAGGACTCTCTCCTCAGCAACTTGCACTCATATTCACAAGCACATCCTCATCCTGACTTCATTGGTCAGTGGAGGAGCTTTGGGAGCAGCAAGTGAGATGTAAGTTAAGAACTTGCTAATTCTGCCTGCCCAGGCTGCAGCTCCCCAGGCCACTGAGGCAGCAAATCATCTTGGTCTTCCACTATGTGCTTTTAATGCATTTGTTTTCAGCCAGTTTAGTGTTTTGAAAAGGTTTTCAAAGATGGCTGAGCTGGAGGTATGGCAAGGAAAGTGGCTGGGAGCAGGTGAAGGTAGGAAGAGGAAACAGTAGCTCTGCTTCTTGGCAGAGGTGTGGCACTATATTGTGAAAATGGAAATCCCAGGAGAACTGAGAATTATCAATGGAGAATTTTGAGATATGACGGTTTCTAATGATATCTTGCCTTCAGGGCTATGACACATCTGCAAGGTTATATGATCCTTTTGAAGCTTTTTTCTCCAAATGATTATTCTGATATTTTTAACATACTGTAAATAGATACTATGTTTAAAAAAAACCAAAAAACAAAAGCAACTATTTTGTTCCTTTGAATTTGCTGCTGTTGTTTTTATCATGATTGTTATGAGTCCTTATACAGAAACTCTTTATGACTGAATGCTGGAATCTTTCATTTCTGTTCTCATAAATGGTATGAGCAAAGCTACAGCAGTTAAGGACTCACTATTTCTGGTACTATCAGAAGAAAAAGGCAGAATTTCTGCCTAGGACTTGTTTACTTTGTGCCAGAGCCATTCTCATGCTTAAGTTCTTCAGTAGGTACAAGCAGTGTTAATGAGGTGTTAATGTGTATGTAGGCGTCGAAGACATAGATTTGCCTTTGATCAGTCGGTGTTATTTCCCTTTTATTCTTCCTTTTTTTATTTCTTTCCTTAACCTCTAAAAGCTGTTTGCACTACGAAAGCCTTTTGACTTAACATGAATTTCTCCAGGAGCTGAAAGAACTTCTGAAACAACGTCTCGTGAAACTCCCACTGACTGCAGTGGGGTCAGTACTGCTCCTTTGATTACAATTGTTTGAAGAGCAAAAAACATACTCCCAAGGGTTTGCCTACATGCAGTGTTTGTACTGCTTTAAATATAGGCTTGAAACTAGTATATTAAAAGCAGTATATAAACCCTAGTACAATGCAGTTGTGCTATTATCAGGAAGTTATGCTGATCTTGTTTGATCCCACAAATGCAGATCAGATCACAGTCTCCCTATCTGTATTAGTATAGCTAATGAAGTATATATATATATAACTTTAACTTTAACATGTTTTCTTTTTTAAATGCACACCTAAGGAGCTAACTTGGCACAGAAACTGGGTGTGTTAGTTTCTTGATTTATAATTATTAATACACATGAAAAAATGAAAGCAAGGCATTTAAAGTGAGAAAGCCCCAGAAAATAGAAAAACTATGCTTTCATCTTAGTGATGTGGGCTTCCTTATCCTGTTGCCTTTGTTATCTCTCTTATTCACTCCGGCCAACTTAAAGCAGCATCATCTCCTGTTTATCTGAGTCTCATAAAAAAACAATTGATTGGGGTGTGTGTGTGGCTTTCGTAAAGCGAACACGTACAAAGTGAAGTTGAAAAGGTGTCCGGTTCAATGCTCACGTCTCCTTCCCCAGACTCTCTAGGCATCCACTCGGGACTCTGAGGCCTGGCACAATCACATATTCGAGTGGAAGACTGCGTGGGTTTCTCCATATGTCTCTCTCGGGGCATCCTGTTTGCTGCAGTCATGCCCTACAAGCGGCCAAGAACACTCCACTGTCCCAGGTGCTGCACAGCCAAGCCAGCAGCCAGGTCCTGCTCTCTGCGCAGCAGCCCGAGCTGTGCTGTTGGCCTGGCCACACACAGCAGAAGGGAGGCGTGGAGCTCACAGTGGGAGACAACGGCGTGGTCGCAGCAGCCAGCGTGCTGGCACTGAGGCCGGTGGAGGGCCGAACACGGGAGATTTCCTGAGAAGAGAAGCTGAAATGGAAAAGGAGGGCAAGTGATGTGAGAAAGAGAAGCTGGGAAAGATGTATGCTCCAAGAAAACTGTGATGCAGGCCGGAGGAAGCAGCCCACTAGCACAAATTGACAACCCAGTCAAAACTGTATAAAAGCCTTCAGGAGCAGCTGGAGGCTCCCAGTGATGATGGCTCTGTAGCTTTCCCTCCTGGCTCTCTACCTTTCCTTCTTGGCTGGGGTCTCATTCTCAGTTCAGTTTTCTCCCACAAGCCACATGGCAGGAAGGGGAATCAGGCTTGAAACATGAAGAATTGATTTAAATCAGCCAAGCTGGGCTCCTGTTCCAAATCCTACTTTAGAGGATGTCTGTCTTGTAACTATAGAAAACCCTGGTTTGGTTATCCTTGCCAAACTTCAGTCAACCTTTGGAAGTGCTTCTCTTCCTCCTTTCTCCTAACTCTGAGAACGAGGTAGGAGGGTAGGAGAGATGGCTCATTGCATGAAGTTATGTCCAAAGGTTGTAAAGATATAGAGTAGCTGGAGGACCGGGTCCCAGCCCCCTGGGTCCAGAGGTTTCTGCCTTACCTGCCTGTAATGACTCCAGTTCTACCTGTTTGTGTTTGGAAGAACACAACAACTCCTAAAATAGGAGAGGGTAAGTATAAACATACTAGCAAAGGAGAGGCATAGCAAACTATGTACAACTCTTATTTATAAGATTTGTTCCCTGAACCTAAGAAAACCTGCTGCAGCAGAAGTAAAGCATGTGCCCTGGAAGCATTTGCTGTTTCCTACATAAGCAGCAGCTTCTACTTCTTCCTCCTCCATCCCAGTTTATGTTCTGCTGTCCCAGCTGGAGTTTAATGTGCTTCGCAGTTTCCTCTATTTTTCTTTTTGAGTGTGTTTTGATTTTTTCATGTTGAAGTCTCTGCCGACAAAAGGCGCCAGCCCATTTAACAGCTGCTGGGAGACAAGTGCTCAGTGGATACAGACAGCATGGCAGTGTGGGAGGCCAGACGAGACATCCTTTGGGCAGGCAAGCACCATGTGTCCTTGGCCCCTGTGTCCATTTACCCCTTCAGCTGAGCTGCTTAGTGCACATCATAGATGATGCTGATTTTTGTAATGGGAGCTTAGTGCTTTGGATGTGAAAGCATGCTGTATGTTTTCACACCTGAAAGCTCTTCAAGGAGAGATCTCAGATCTTTCCTTTTATGCACATACATTGAGCTTTCTTTGACTGGCTTCAGACTATTTTTTTTTTACCACATATGGTGATTGCTTCCAATGAGTGCTTATAGAAACTGAAGACATTTACATTCCTAGTTTAGGGAAGACTTGACAGATATTTGATTTGAGTTGGTTTGTTATTCCTAGTTCTGACTTATTGTAGCCACAGTGCCTACTGCTGTATCTCTACTGATTGCAGATAGACATCCTGAGGGATAATTCTGTCTTGTCTTTGTTTAAAAAGGAGAAAAAAAAGGCATGTATCCAGCCCTAGTACTTGTGAAGACAGACACAAATACCTAAAGTAGACTGTTTGATGAGACTGAAAGTGTGTCACTGTGTGTTCTAAAATGTCATCATTTATTCACCCTGACTTCTCTGTCATTCATTGAGGTACCCACAACACTAATGTGCGGAACTGTGCTGAAAAGGCTGCAGAAGAAAAGTACTTGTAATTTTTTGGTTTAAACTAGCAAGAGAGTGCTGAAGTGAACCCAATCTGAATTCAAAACTCTGCCAACTCTAAAGTAAAATTGCATCTGACACCCTCTGCTCACACTCCCTTATTTCTGTCCAGCCAGGCAAATTCCATTTGACTCCTGGATTTAGAAGCTTTGGGATTGTTTCCTTGAGCCTTATCCAAAGAAGAAACAAGGAGATTTGGTTTATATTTGCATGTTTAGAGCACAAGAGTCCCTGGGAGTTTCTCTGGCAGCCCAGATGTTTTTTGTAGTAGACAAAGGCCCTGACCATGTCCCATTGTCTCAGTAGACCAGGGGCGAAGGACAAGTATGATTATCTGCTGGTACTAAAGATCTTGCTTCTGTCATTATAGAAACTTAATCAAAGAGTCTGTTCCAGTTCTTCAGCATTACCTTCTCTTACCTGACATGCCTGGGCTGCTGTTCTGACTTTCCTTTAAGTCGCTGCAGGGTTTGACTGCTCTGAAAATGAAGGCAGCTTGTACAGGTAAAAGTGGGTCAGAGTAAAATCCTGGAGCATGGGTAGCAGCGGCAGTGCAGCTCCTGTAGCAGGACACTCAGCACAGGTGAACAGCCCAGGAGTTTACCTCTGGCTTCTCTGTTGCACGTTGCCTAAGCATCTGTGGTGGTCTCTGATGTATTGCCCCATGCCTCCTCATTTAAAACCAGCATGGCCAAGTTCTTAAAATCTTTGAAGATTCCCACAAATGCAGGACTCTGTCTCACAGGATGAGAAGACAGTCAGTCTTCAGCTTTTTTTACCTCTTTCCTGCAGCTCATAGAATTGAAAATGAGGCTAGGAGAAATGACAAACATCATACTCCAAGCCCTAAAAATTTGCAGTTGCCATGGTACAAACCTTTTAAAGCAACATGCTTGCTCTATTTCATTTAATGAATTGATCTGATGGCTTGTGCTCCTGTGAAGACACTTCCTCTTGCTCATTTAGTTTTCCTTTCTCCCTCTAAGCCCCAGAATTTAGACCTTTCTCATCACACTACCTGTCTGTTGGAAGGAGACCTCTGCTCGTTCCTGCCAAATGAGAGAAAATCAAAGTCCGTGCTGAGCAGCAGTAAAAGAGCAATATTACTGCCTGGAATTGCATCAGGAGCTCTTTCCGTGTTAGACCGTGTAAGTGCTACAGCAGGGGAACAAGTAGCTGAGCCTGTTCAAAAGCCTATGAATTCTTTCTTGCATTAAGTTAATTAGCGAGAAATGAAACAAGAAGCTGGTGCATGAAAGAGAAGGATTAGGTATCTTGTATCTTAGTAGCTCAGTGGAATTGCAAGGAAAAGGGATCCAACTTGTCAGTGATAAGAAATAAGTGTTTTATCCTTGTTTCAATTTTGAGCAAAATTCACTGTGTGTTTTACCTGCTGATGGACAGAGAACATCCAGCTGCTGAGGCAAACGTGATAACAGATAATCCAGGAAAATTTGTGTGACCAGTTAGTGCTCAGGCACAGTCCTGTCTGAACCACTTCCTACTGGCTGAGAAGCACCATCTAATTCCTTCTGCTCTCACTCTGGCTGATTCAGAGAGTACGAAACTCAAAAATGAACACACTCACTCCTCCCCAGCACTTAGCAGCACCAGGAAAATAAGGCAAACAGATGGGAGTCAGTGTATCATCCAAATGAAATCCCACCCTTCATGAAAATGTGCCAGCTGAAGAAGAGACAGGAGTCTTATTGGTGTCCTTTGCCATAGACAGCAAATGTGAACTTTTTGGCTCAAAGATAGCAGTGAGTACTTTCCTTTTTTCCTCCTTTGGGTACTTGTTATCTTGGCCAGGTGGTTTTTGAAGCTTGGGACATGCAGAAGCATGAGACTTTCCAGAGAAAGCTCCAGAAGCCCTTGGCAAACGTGTTTCTCCTAAATCCTGCTTTCCTGCTGTGTCTGTGGCTGGGGCTGAAATTTTCACAGAAAAATTAGCAGGGTAGTTAAGAAAAATCTAACAGGCTCTTGAGCTGTATTTTATGTGGACAAGATGTATTTCCATCTGGAGTTGGGGTGGCAGCTTTTTCTTGCCTTGCTGACAGACTTCATGTTGTCATGAACAAAACTTGCTTTTAATGGATATTGGGATCCCTTTCCCCTTCATGTGTTTCAATTGTGACACTTGGAAATATTACTCAGGAAATCTCTTGCCATCTGGGTCTCCAGCAGCCTCAACACCTGCACCACTGACGCACCCTTGTCTCTCTCAACAGTAAGCCCATCTCTTCCCCTGCAGCTGTCCCCTTTAGATTCTCTGCCTCAGTCTGTCAGCAGATTCACCAACAGAAACCAGCTTATAGATCCTGGTCAGTCCTTTTTCCAGCCTATAAATGTGACAGGAGACTTCTCTACTTGCTCAGCTTCCATTACTTGCCATGAAGGGGAGAACATTCCTGCAACATTTGAGGAGGCACAGATTTACCTGGAAGTCTCCCCCACCTGATTATAGGAACAAGATGTTGCTTATCTTCAAAATTCACCAGGCAAGTACTTCTTCAGTCTGAGTTTTGAAAGGGGCAGCTTAGGGCTGCCTCTTCTGCCTTTTTTCCTTCTCAGCTACAGTGCAGCCTCACTATGCCCATACAAAAGGCTCTTACCCTCGGCTCCAGGATCATTTCTGCTTTGCTGAGCATCTCCATCAGCAGCAAACAGCCTGCTGAACAACCCTCTTCCTCCACTTCATCCTCTGTGAGGTCAGGTGAGGTTGGCTAGGAGGAAGTTCTTCTGCCACCTCTGGAACAGCACCGCTGATCTCTTCTCAGGGCAGATGATGAAGCCGAGGTCACCCCATGAAGTGTATAACTGCACATTCATGCACTACTGCTAACCTGAACAGCCAGCTGGCACCTTCACTCACTGTGGTAACTTGCTGGTCTAGCTAAGCTCTGAAGGGCTTGTTATCTGCTCCAAAATAAAGCTGGGGACTGGCAGGAATTGCTAGTGTGACTAGCTGTGCTCCTTGATCTGCACTCAGGGTCCCAAGCAGGGT
>WAAG01012166.1:4842-19042 GCA_013390105.1 Tichodroma muraria | reverse complement strand
TTTTTTTTTTTTCTTTTCCCCCAGATACGTAATGAATACGGACAAAGAACGTCCCTTCTGACAAAAAAGAGCACCTGCCCCAGAAGCTAGATGGCTCAGAAGATCTGCAATAGGATGGGAGCATTTCCTCAGTGACCGCTGGCTTGAAACCACCCCCAGGTCATTATCGAGTTGCCATCAGTCACAACTGGTTTGGTAGTCAACTTGAAATGAGCTGGTCCTCTTGGCCCAAGGTCCACATCATAAATTGGCAAGTCTGAGAGAGTCTTGGCAGGGAGGTCAAGGATTGAATGGGCAGAGACTCATCTCTAAAGGTGATCTGTCTAGGTCAGGGTTCAGACATATTTGTGAGAAAAGCAGGCCTTGCCATTGTCTCCTGCTGTACAACTGCAGAAAAATACAGGAATTCATCTTCAAGTGCTGTCACAACCCAGCACCTTTCACAAGGATTAAGTGTCCATTAAAAAAATACATTCATCTGCAGCAAGACAAGCCTGTACCTTTTAAATCACACCTATCGTTACAGCAATACTTTACATTGTAAAGTTAAGAACAAACAAGAAACAACAGAACAACTATAGTCGATTTTATTTCAGCCTTACAAAACCAAACTGCAAAGTTTATATACAATTCTGAGTTTTACATATTCTGCAAGCGGTCTTCCTCCCGTAACTGTGGCAGAGAAACCCATAAACATACCAAGACCAGTCAAGGCCAATTCCCAATAGTTAAGGTCAATAACTCAAAGTACTTGCAGAGACTGATTTCAGAAGACCCTTTAGAAACCATTTTCCACTTTAGCTTGTCCACAAGAAAAAAGAAAAAAAAAAGATCAGATCAAAGGACATGATTCATTTTGACACAGACCATAATTTCCACTGAAAGGGGTATGTTTACATGGCAGGTGAATTGCCATGGCTTGACTATAAGCCCAAAGCCTGTTTTCCTTAAATTAAAACTGTGTGCAATGTCATCCCAAGAAGCTTCTGTTACACAGGACTCCAGAAGCAATTCAATCACTAAACTCTCTTATCTATCTGACAGAGGAGGAGCCACTTGCCACATGCCTGCAGACCCTCTTGGCTGGAGAGAAAGTATGAAGACTGAAGTGCTGCTCTTATTATCACTGTTAAAACGACTTCCAGGGTGATGGAAGCTTGCTTCCTTCAAGACCAAAAGCCAAATTACAACTACAGAGATTTCAGACTCCTGCAGCTCTCCAGACTGAAGGTCAGGAAAGGGAACAGGTACTGCATTCATGGCATGTTTTACATAACTTGCAGAGTAAGGCTTGTAGCTTGCCAAGTTACCTCATTACATTCCTTTATCCCTAAGACCAAGTTTGTGTTTTAAAAGATGAATTCTGTATCCTGTTTAGGGCTAAATGAATAAAATGTATGAATAAATGAAGTTGCCTATTACAAAAATTACATCCTCTATAATCTTCACATTTCCAAAGATTTGAATGTATAAGAAATGCAACACAGCCACTGTAGCTGCAAGCTTAAGTAACTACTCCAGTCCTCTACACTACACAAAAGAGAAGGTCAGTAATATGTTACACTTAATGCTATTTTGACAGGGTGGATTACCTAAACAACAGTTCATGCGTATTTAAACAGAAATAACAGAGTTGTCAGGGATCTGAAGCTTTAAGTGCCCAAAACACCAGATGTCTGCAGTGCAATAGACCTTCATATTCAGAAAAGAAAATAAATTGGGACTCAACTGTCTTATCGCTGAGATCAGTGTCAATTCTAGAACAGATTAATCTTTGGTCATAGACAGTATGCTTGAGTTCTGAAAAACCCAGCTAGGTAAAGAAAGACATTAAAAAAAATTAAACAAAAGAACATCAGTGGCAATAGAAAAATAATGCTAACGAACTATATTGTGGAAATAGGTGAACTGTGTATTAGTTGTTTTCTTAAAAAAAAATAATTCTCCAGACCACTTGAACAAAGCCCGAGCCATGTACAATTGGTGTGCAGGAGGAGAAAACCTGGGACCAAGGATCTCAGCAGAAGAGACAAAACACAGACATCAATTATATAATCCTAGTCACACGAATCCCCCCAGACCTAATCCAGGATCCAGTGTAATCCCCTCACCCCACCGTCACAGAGAATGTTAGAAGAGAGAAGCAGATCCAGGTGGGCTCTTCCACTTTCCCCAGCTCACAGCAATGAAATCAATGTTTCTGCAGCTTCTTCAGGAACAACTTTACTGCTACTGTGGCAACAACTTGCAGGCAATCTATCAAAGACCGAGATCCTTCATGCAAGAGACTATACTCATAGATGAAATCTAAAGCTCATTCTCACTCCAAATTTATATTTACTAAGCTATGACATCTCTGAAGGGTGTAAACCCTTAATACTACCCCTGGTAGCAAAATTCTGATGGGAAACATGCAATTTAGAACATGCAAATTAAAAAAAACTCTGACATGAGTCAGAGATGGCAAAAGATCCAGCATCCCTGAGTGAAGAAACCTTGGACAAACATATCTTTCATTTTGTGCGTAGAAGTTCAGCATTTCATACCAGGGTGGCAGTAGACATAAAAACAGATAAAACCCAAAGAATGTGAATGAAATGCCCCAAAGCTAGACTTGAAAGGAGGTTTGTCCTTGCTCCCCCTCTATCAAGCTAGAAGCATAGGTAGGCTGCTGTTCTGAATGTGACTCAAGACATTTATTAATCAAAATATGCTAAGAACTTCCTCATCATTGAGTTGCAGAGTTATTTATACTTCAACTGGATTATGCCCCTTAGCCATTTAGAATAAAAATGCTGCTGTTTAAACAAGTATTCTCATTATAGATGTAATAAAACTCTGAAGCACTATTGAAAGTTATGCAATAATTTGTCTCTTAGGAAAGATGAATGGCAAAGTTGGGTGCCCAGGTTTTAAAATTCATTAATGTCTTAATAGTGAAACAGATACTAATCTCTTTTCATTAGCTCACCAAAATGAACCAAGGCAAGTTAGAAAATGTTCTGAGACATTATTTGATTTCAAATGAATATGCCTCAAGTATCACTCTTCCAAAAAGCCATTATAAACAACACAGAAAGGGGAAAATCATTTGAAAAATTACTTTGACATTGTCCTTTAATCATGCATTGTATTCAGGAAAATTATTCTAATGCATCTCTTACATGACTAAATGGTTGCAGTATATAAATAGAAAACTCTCCAGAATGCCATGCGGAATATCTGATGATATAATGCATTACACAGGAACCAATTTATATTTAAAAGAACATGATGGAGTGAGATGCTTTTAAAACATAATATAGAAAAACAAAAATCCCATAGGGTTAGGGTATTCTCTGTAGTGATAGAATACTATCCCATTTAAGTAATGATTATGATAAAATATATCATTTTATTGTTGTTTACTAATTCAAATGGGTTCTTTTCTACTGACTCAGCTTTCACTGTAATGTTTGAAGGGAACAGAATAAAAATTTTAGTCCCTGATCAGAATTATAACCATCTTCTGGAAATTAAAGAATGCAAAATTTTGAAAGGTATACGAATGAACCTGATTATCAAGTACCCTAAGCACAACCAATTGAACAGATTTTATTTCTGTATGCAATAAAATAATACAGAATTAAATAATTCTTCTAAAATAGCAAAAATTTAGGATTTCATGACCACTAAATAATACTCATTCTTTCTTTCTATTAGGCTGTATGATACTGAAAAAGAGATAATGTCCTCTAGTATGTGGATTGCAAAGAGTCTGGCATAATGGGCATTTCAGGTGGAAAAGTGTCAGCTTCTGGTAGCTTTATGGAGCTGAAGAAATTCTAACTTCTGCTCTTGTCATGAAACATAAAAAAATAATCATTAGAAAACAAAAATGTGCACCTTAGGTACTGCTCACACAATTATTATAAGTTAGGAATTGGTTGTACAGCGCAGACCAGAATGACAAAAGAACCTAATTTATGTATTTTCTGGGCTTTCTACTGCATGACTTCTCAGTTCTCCAGTTCTCATTCAAAACTAAATATCTGATTATTTATCTAATGTCTCAGGCACTAACCACAAACCTCCCAAGTGTATGAGGAAGACTCAAGTGACTGTCCCAGAGCAGGAGGTGAAGACAACTGCCTCACCATGGCATCACTAGCTCACAGCATTGCTTCTTGGTGACTTTGCTGCCAAACTTCAGGCATGCCACAACTGGAAAGAACGAGCTGGCTTTTTTACCCTGGTATTTCTTTTCCATGTTGTTTCAAACTTCTCTATAGTGCTAAAATTATGTACTGGCAAGCACAGCAGGTGTTTATTTTTAAATGTAGCAGCAATTCCAGAAGACTGAAGATACTGACATAGGGCAAGGAACAAAACTATGAGGTCTGCACCACTCACAAGTCAACATAAGATTGATGGCCCATTTAAACCCGAATTACAAGTAGCTTCAGGCTATTAATATTAATTAGGTCAAGACTAATAGGCTCTCATGAGTGGACTGTTTAACAGGTCAGAGGCAATGAAAAGGTGGTAAACAATTTACTGCATAATGAAGTTTGCAGGCACATGGCACAGGTCTGCACCACTGTAACTATGCACTTCACTCAAAGTCAGATTGCTTAAAGCTGGCCAGACTACTTGCCTACTCAGATAACGTGTCAAATGCCAAATTTATTTTAAATAAAATGTTTTCATTAAAAATGCTCCAAATTCCAGACAGGGAGCACTTTCAGTGTACCTGAGAACACAAGGCTGGGGGGTTTGTGGCAGGAGGAACTGGGGAGCATCCATCAGTGGCCATGTCTTTTCACATCCCTCCAGGCAGAACACTCCAGCTCCTCATGCAAAGTGCACCCTCAAAGGAAGAAAGGACATTCATAGTTCACCCCTCACATTCATTGCTTGGCTTGTCATTTGTTACCACATAAGATGTTCCCTGGGCAGTACAACTTGTGACATGGACATGCATCCAATTAAGGAGATCACTTACTGCGCAAAGATCAAGTTCAACGTTTTCCTAATTGGATGGTAATGCATTCTGATCAATAAAAACACAAAATAGAAATGTAAAGAGCAGTCATACAAAGAGCACACGGATTTTATTTGTGACAAATATCTTGGCACAAGTACGCGGGAATGTTGATGTGCATTAAAAATAATTTTACCATTTTATTCTCATAAGTGGAGTCAATTTAAATATCTCATTTAATAATTTTCATCACGGGACATTTGCACTTGTCTGAACATAACAGTATTTAGAAAAGTGCTCTACAATTATATTCCTTTTCTTATTTGTATTACTCACAAAGACAACACAGGCTCCTTCCGTGGACTAAATTTCTGTCCTTGTGCTATGTTATTAAACTCTCCCTGCTGCCACTATTAAATTCAAATCTGTGCAGGACTGCCCAATGCATCTCTACCACTTAAGTTTCACTTGGAATCTCAAAATAGAATTCAACTGGAAGGAAAGTAAAGCAGAGGCCAAGGGTGAGCTCTTTCCAGAGAGATCAATGTCAAGCATTGGCAAGAATAATAGGGCAAGTCTGTAACAGTATGGTTCATATTGGGAGTCTTTATTATTTTTAATTTACCTGTGATTTTGAATGTTTTTACATCAGGATCCCCACCTGCTATTCTCCCCTTTTTCTCAAAGGGCATAATTTTCCAGAAATACTAGTCATCTCCCTTTGTGAAGCAAACACTTCAGGGATGCCTCAATTCAGACAGGAAAGAATTGAGATTCCTCAAAAAAACCCCAGAGAATTCTGAGAGTCTTGCCCGCACAGTTTTACTTCAAGCTGATTTTATTTCTTCATAATGCATTAATTCTAAAGGAAATATTTTATCTTATTATTGTCCATATCAAACTTACTAAAACCTCCCTCTTACCCTGTGCTATGACTTGCCTGCCTTCAAGTTACCTATCAATGCTTGGCACGGATAAAGGGCAGGAAGGATGTGAAGGTGCAGGTGTCGGTCCTCAGGCTCACATGCACAAACTGAGTTCCCTGGAACATGATACATTTGAGTCAACTGAATAATGCAAAGAGACAAAAGAGTTTTGAAAATTTAATCTTTAGCAGAAAAGTAGTGGGAAAGGACAGTAAGTAACAGAAAGATGAAACGTATAGATATTGCAAGATGCTGAGGCTCTCTGTGTCTTCAGTTTCCAAGCACATGAGGACACTAATCAAAGCCACAATGTAAGAACAATCATTCAAAAAACGCAACTTCTACAGTCCTGGTGTGTTCCTGCTCAACATGAAAACAGGTCAGACAGCACGGGGGATCCTCTCACAAGGTGGTGGGAACTTTATTACCTCCCCACCTCAGGGGTTTCTGTGCCAGTGCTCTGCTCTTACAGCTGCAGAATGTGCTGTTAATCACACAGCCTGAGCATACCACTGCTGCATGAAAAACTGAATAAAATTTCCTCTCTAGCCCTTATGTTTTGGCTCAGCAGCCACACTATGTGCCTACTGAAAAGTTGCAAGTATGTATTGACCTTCCATACTTCGCAGCCATGCCACAACACACATAAGCTTTACAAGTTGTATGGCCTTGGGCCTGCAGGCTGCTACTGAGCGCTGTGGTCATGTAAAGACACAACTTGAAAGAAAACAGTTTTAACACAACCAATATCTACCTACTGTACATCTAAAAACACCTGGTGTTACAAAGTGGAAGATTATGATACCATATCACTCACTTCCCTAGGAATCACTGCTATCCATTACTAGCTTCTGATGTTCTACTGGTGTCATAGTTTGGCCCTGATTGACAGATGTATAATACTGACACGTGATTAAGCCAATGAGAAGAGTGACTACGCCTTTGTGAATATACATTTTGGAGTAAGATCCCGGGAGTTGCTCTCCCTCTCTCCCGGTCTGAGTACAGGTCACAGCCCGGCCCGGGCGGGCTCTCTCTCCCGGCGGGGCCGGGCCCTGCCCCGGCTGCTGCCCCGGCCGGGTCTGGGCGGCTTTTCCCTGTCCCGGCGCGGCCGGGCGGGAAGGGCGGAGGCCGCGGGGCCCTGGGAGCGGCCGGGCCGGGGAGGATCCGGACGGGCCTGGTGGCTCCCGGGCTGGGGGAGGAAAGGACATCGGCCTTCTTCCCATCAGCCTTCCATCACCCAGTTCCTTCAGTGAAGAAATTTCCTGGCACAGCAATGGAACTTTCAAAGCGTGAATCCTGCCCGAGTGAGAGAACGAAGAGACTGAAGGAGATACAGAGACACAACATGAGACCTAATCCAGGAGAATGAGAGAAGAACTTTAAGATGGAAAGAAGATTGGAAAAGTGGCTTAAGCTGGACTTTTTTTTTGTAAGGCCAGAGAGAATAGACTAACTACTCCTGTAACATATAAGCTGCTTTTAAGGAGAAAGGCTGAATTCTAGTTGGGACTGTAAAGTGGTGTAACTGTGATATAATAGAGAAATTTGAACAGAGGAAGACTGAGAGAAAGAGATGATGTCCTCTGCCTAGTGTGAGAAAAGGACCTCTGTTTCTTGAGATGAAAATGAGATAGATAAAGGGAACTTTTGTTTAATACTAGAAAAAGCATCCTTAAACTGTACCTTAATAAGCTGTTTTAGTCCATGAGCAGCTGTTGGAAGCTGTCTCATGGGATGGGGCTTCACAATGGCAAATTTCCTTCCCCCGGGCGAGCCATTGGTGAAAGGTGAGAGCAAGAGAATTGGTATCTTGTGAAAAACCTCTATGGCATTCAAGAAAAGACTCTGCTTCTTCTTTAGTAAATTGAGAAATGATTGTTTCTAGAGGTAGTGCTGACTGCGTGTTCCAGTATTTTGTCTTTTCATGTTGTCAGAGGGGTGGGCAGTTGGTGGAAAGAGAAATATGTTTTTGAAGGTTTCATTCTGATTCTTTTATTTTTTTTTCTTTCCCTTTTAGAGTTAGTAAAGTTTTATTCCTTTCAAATTTAAGCCTGCTTTGCTCTTTTTGAATAAGAAATTTCAAATTGGCAACCTAAAACCACAGCACAAATTAATGTTTCTGTCTGGTTTCAGACTGAAACCACGAGAACTGGAAACACACCAAAACAGATTAGAACACAAGAAGTTCACGTGACACATTAACATGTCATGCACAAATGGCACTTCTCAAAACGCAAACATCAGCATGTTGATGATACAGGGGGGAAAAAAGGTAATACTTTTTTTTTTCTCTCCTGTTTTTTTGGTGCTAAATTTACGTAGGTCCTTGAAAAGCAACTTTCTGAGAAAACCTATCAGTTCCAAATATCATAGAATGTGATGTGTATGTATGGCCAGAGGGAAATCTGCCATTTCCTCTGGAGTCACAGAGCATCTTTCTGTCTGCCCCTGACAGACAGGAAAAATGCTTCCTCTAATCATGCAGATTATGAAGCTGGTTTCAGACCACATGAGGCAATAACTGCTGGCATGAGGTCCTGGCACATCCCCACCTCCAAGAGCATTGATCTGACTAATTAGGCTACCTAGATGTTACATTCTCTCTTCTGAATAGACATTTTCAGTTGGATACTATGGCTGATGTGCCCTCAGTACTTTGCAACACTTGTAATAGGGCTCAATGAATGCTGTTGCTTCCCACAGGCAAAATGCACATGACAAAAGCTATACCCTCTCTCTTCTATAGGGGAAAAAAAAAAAAAAAAGTTACTTTCTTTACTACAAAATACTGATATTTTAGAAGAAAAGAATGCAAAATAAATTCACTGTAATATCCAACAATTCTGCTGCACTGAACAACATTTAAGGATTACTTCTGCAGCTGTTCTTGTATCCTCTCCTGCCAATAGCTCTGTGAGCCAAAAGACAGAATTGTGAATAACTTACACCTTTCAATACAGCTTCAATTTCCTCATTCTAGAGGCCCTGACTGTCATGGTTCCCTGAGAAATTTCAGTCAAATTGAGTTATCCTATAGTAGGATAGTTCATTTTACCTCAGACATAGCTACAGAATCAGAAGCATCAGGAGATCCAAGCAAATGGAAAACTTGTGAAGAGATGCCATGGAGGAATTTGGGCAACAGAGTCTGACACAGCCTCTAAGTGTCACTGAGGAGCTGTGAAATCACACCTCAGCTCCTCAGCAACAGAATGGTCCACCAGCACCACAAAAGAGACACAGATGCTTGATGTAAGCACATGAGTATCCTTGGTATTTGTACAATCTCCCTTTATCCATGCAAAGCAAATAACAAGTGCAAAACACTGCAGAGAGCCTAAGGAGAACCTGCTGCATGTCACAGAACTGGAAAGAAGGCAAGAAAGATGAGGCTTGCTTAAGGAGATTAAAATACAGATCATGTATCATTTAACCCAATTTAACTTACAAATCTAATCTAAACATGCTCCAAACAAATACAGTGTTTGTGACACACTGCAGTCACAAGTTCCTTGTTGTTCCAAGCAGCAACATGTACAAAATGACTCAATACAAGCTCCAGAATAGCAAAATATTTGATCACATACTTATCTTGAAGTGTACCAGAGTGCAATTTGACCTTGTATTTGTTTCTGCTCACAGTGCCAGTTTCCAAAGTTACACCTTGTCCCGGCAATGTCTGCCTGTCACCTGCTCTGCCATTTTCTGGCTTCCCCAGTTTTGCCAGTAGAGCTGTTGGGGGACATGATGAGGCTGTGCTCTGATCTGCTGGAACAGACCAGCAGCAAAGCAATCAACCAACCCACCCCCAACGTTATGCTCTCTCAGCCATCAGCAGCAGAGGATTTTTGAAGCATCTTTCCCACTAAGCACACAGCACAGTCGCCATGTACAATGAATCAGTTTCCCACCTACAAAATGGTGGTGTCCTCTTAAGGGAAGTATTTTGGGTTTTCTTCTTAAGGGCTGTACTAACTGAGATCCTAAACAGTATCTCACCCGTTTCATTGTAAACATGCCACTCTCACTCTAAAGTAAGCCTTGAGTATTTGTTGTCACAGAGTCACTGATATTTTGATAAACTTCCCTTTCATCATATACACAGTCAGTCATCCTTTGCATACATAATGCAGGGCACATAAAACCAGTGCCACAAGCATGAGACAGGTCGGTCATGAGAGTCCCTTATTTATATAACTTCCTAAAGCCCAACTCCTTTAAGATAAGCTTAGCTTTGCTTATCTGATCGAGGAGCAGGGCTGCAGACTTTGTTCAGTGAATGAGCTCATTCCTTCCCAAGCAGCAACTGAAATTAAGGTCTAATAAATGCAGTGTACTCCCAAGCACCCAACAAAAGATGTTTCGCTTCACTTTACACTTCAAAAACGATTATTACACATCAGTTATTTTACATTGTCTCTCTGCATTAAAACACTATGAAGAAAGACTATTTCCATTTTTAGAAGGGAAATCTCTCCTCAGAGTATTTTTCTTAAGGACATTAAGGGCAAATACACATTAAAAAAGACTTTTCCTCCCTTCCCAGACCTATATAACCTCTTCTGAAGGTTCACTAGAAAATAAGCTACAAACCATCCAGTACACTACTTCTGCTCTAGTAATATGGACATGTAATCAAAAGAAGCAAATTGGTATAAACTACTATAAGACAGAAGTGCTGTAAATTGCAGAAAATGCATTTATTCCAGTTCACTATATGCAGTCAAAACTGGAGGGAAAATCCAGATGATCAGTAATTTCACAGTTGACTGCCTTCTCTCCTCTTTGATATTATTTGTAAAATCTTTCATTGGCCTCTAAATGTGTGAGCAAAGTAATAATTCATTCATTTACTTATGAGTAGGAGAAATTAAAATAGCTCACTTTATTGAAGATGCTGAATAGACAAGAAATATAACATGCTCTGAATCAAATTACCAAGATGTCATAAATTATGTTAAATAATCAACCATCTACAATGCTAGAACAATATAAACAAGAAACAAAACCTAAGACAGTGGATTGAGAAATAAAATATTGAAGAACATGAATATTCTTTGTTCTGGACAATATCTGGATTTGACAGAGGAAAATTAAAATCTTGGAAAATTATATAGTTTATATAGTTTATATAGTTTATCAGGGCATCTGTTATGCAAACAAATATTTGTATAAAAGGTAGGTCTGGTATTCCAAAAGAAAATGTATGACTGAAATTGACACCTAACACGTGATTATTTTCACCTTTTTCATTGTGATGTTCCCTGAATGGTCACAACAAAACTAAACGATCCAAAGAAGTTCAGAAGAAAGCAATTTTACTTTTAAAAACATGAACAGTCCGGTAAGTCATTGAACTATGTTTCATTTTCTTGGGTGAAATCCTTAATTGTGACAAATCATCCACAGAGAGCATTTTCAACCTTTCCAACCCTTCACCCCTCGAGGTGTGGCAAGAGAGTTCTCACAGCAGCAGTGGCACAGGTAAAGGCACTGAAACTTAGGGGCTGGCAGAAAAAGTTGGTGTCCTAGATGAGTTCTGTGGGAGCTGGCTGTCCTTACAAAACTGTGACCCTTAGGGTGCCTCTACATTCATGTTTCGCTTTGGAGCAGGAGGGCATTTGTGAAGCAAATTCCCTGCCAGCTCCTCCCCAGCATGCCCTGATTCCAGTCACAAAGCCAGTCTGGAGCTCCGCAATTAGCTTGCTTTCAATGAGATTGTTTGAGGCTAAGAAAGTCTGCAGCAGGGAATTTCCTCTCACCCCTCAGTTCCAAACAACAGCTGTCCCGTTTCTTTGAGCAAACCAGCCCTGTTTTGTTTTGTGTTGGAATTNGGGGGGGGGGGCTTTTTGTTGTTTGGATTCTTTTTTAGTAGACCACTTCATCAATGCATTATGCTGAAATGAATGGCCAAGACCAGAACTCTCAGCAATTCTTCCCAACATAAAGTGGTTACTCCTGTAGCACAAACAGCTTTCTAAGAAAACATGACCTGGAAGTTGAACTTGCTTACGAGAGGACTAAATCAATTCTTAAAAAGAGCAACAGCTTCACATTCTGAAAAGTTGCCACTAGGCATCATTTGCACATCTTGTAATAAAAACAAAGTAGAATGCTGTGTGATGTATTTACGAACCATTTACTGTGGGCAAGGCATTTCACAACGAGAGAGCTTTACGAGCTACCAATTAAACATTCTGGCTTTCTCCAACGTGCACTCTCAGTAGGAGAACCCCAGAAAACAATCCCAGGAGGGGTGAGGAGCCCCCCACAGCAACGCAGGCTCTTGGAAAGCCTCGTGCCAACAATGGAAACATTCTTGAAAAGGGATCTATCTCTTTGAAATGGGCAGTGTTAAATTCCTCCAAGGGGATCCTCTAGTAACTGGAACTTTGAGAAGAGGAACACGCTCAGTGAGGTGAAGAAGAAGAACCACAGGGGACAATTTGCTTACAAACACATTAACTCAGTAATTTCTATAATTTCTGTAAAATCTGTAATTTCACTTGAGGCTATGATTTACACAGATCTTCAGCCTTTGCTTCTCAGCTGGACTCATTCCATACAAGCAAATTGCAACTATTCAAAGACAAACACTGAATTAGGCATCAAGCCGGGCATATGCGCTACTTTTAAACAAAAGAAATTAAGCCTTTAGATAAATAGATAAATAAGTAGCTAAATAGAAGAAAAGACAGGCAGATGATTTCGATAGGCAGACAAAGATTGCTGCAGAGGGAATTCTTTCCTCTTTGTAGCACAATCATTCAGTCTGATCTTGACAGGATGGGTGTTACATTACAGTTCCAAATTCACCCCGCTTTTGGGCTTTTTTTTTCTTGCCAAACAACCAGGGAATAAAGTGCAAAAAGAGACAGAAGAATTTCTCCTAACAGCATTTGACTCAGTAATAGCTATGATAACACCACAGGCTGTCAAAGGAAACCATCGCATTCCTATACAAAGGCCCGCAAGTGCCTGGAGGGATCTGCCCACATTTCTGCAGTTTCCCTATTAGTGCCCTAGAGCAATCCAAGCAAGCTGCCAGCAAAGGCTCTAACTATATTTGATTAGTTTCAGGCCTTCATTTTTAGCGAGTCATCACCCTCTTAACAGCAGATGATGCCCTCTAGTTGGAATCAATGTGAGTGACCAGCTCACAATAGGCCGGATTAATGATGAAAAATGTGTAGTCAGCCTGGAGGGCTTTGGACATTTATCACCCACTGGGTCTGCCAAGGGGTGGGCTGCCCCCGACTCATCAGGACGACACCCACGCTGCCTTGGAGCTGGCGCTGGGATCCGGCTTAATGAGCCTCGGTGAGAGAAGAGGCGGAGTGCCACGGCTTAGGCATTTCCATCCTCTCTCCAACACCGCCTGAATTGCCCTCCCTTCTTATCACCTATCTTGCAGACAGAGTACAGCAGCTACAGCGAATCTTTCGTCAAGTCGCACTGGAAAGCGAAGAGTTTCTTATTCAGAGAGAAAACCCAGACAAACTGCACTGCAAAATCTCTCTTTGCTAATCCATCCAAGGGAAGCAACTTTCTGGCAGGGGAGTGAAACCTCATTACAATTTCATCAACATAATGAAAGGTGGGCAAGTAGATTTTGTGCCTGGCTCATAAATATTCATGTCGATTTTACATACCAGAGGAGCCGTGTCTCATTACAGTAGCGGAACCTGCATCATACATTATAAACATCTTCCTCTAAACTTCCGATGTCATGAAGGGCTGCCTACAATAGGCGGTGGCATAACTCACGTTAAAATAGAGATGCACCATCCACTATGTGAATACTACCTCAAAAGTTGTCCTTCCAGTTGTCAGAAAAAGGGTGATGAGATTTGTGAGCATGGTAAACAGAAGCTGTAGAGGTGTTGGCAAAATGTGAATTTTCATAAACAGCAGCACAGGGAAAATGAAGCACTGCCAAAACATATACATCAGGAGCTTCTGCTAGAGACCCAATTAGGAACAATAACCATACAGTGAATTAAAAAAAATAAATAAATAAATCGTAGGCCTGAGATTAAGCATGGGGTGGATGAGAGATGTTCTAGTATGTATAAAAAATGCTTAATCATGTGGTTAAATGCTTTTCTGTTGAGGCCTGATACCTCTCTATCCATTCTGCATCAATGTATTTTCACAATCTTCAAAGAATGTCCTGTCAAGAAAAAAGAATTAACAAAATGGACTTGTTAGCACATCTAACAAGCTTGCTCAAGGCTCATCTCATTTTTACACGGAATGATGGCTTTGTTCTTCATTAAGAATCTGTAAATGCAACCACACTGGATTT
>WAAG01012162.1:0-34347 GCA_013390105.1 Tichodroma muraria | reverse complement strand
GACTTTGATCTTACCTGGAACCTTGGGGCATTACTGTTAATGCAGATATTAGGAAAAACTTGAAACAGTGCATTGCACCCACCGTGCTTGAGTTATGCAGTTCTGAATTTGTGCTAGCTGGTCATGTAACTTCACAGTACAGATGCAGAAGTTTTAAGCTGTCATTATGCTAATTCTCATGTGTTTTTTATAGAGGATGCAGTACACAGACAAATTACTGTTCAGTAAAGCTGTAACTTTACTAGTTACCATTTTGAGCTTAGCAGAAATGTCTGCATGAATGTACCAAACCCCCACAAATTTATTTGTGCTTAGGTCACAGTAAAAGAGACATAAGATAATTTGTACTGCTCGACACAAGTGGTGGGCCAAGAACACCTCTGGATGTAAAACGTAGGACGGGAGGCACAGTGCAGAGGTTGTCCTGTACTTCTTCATAATCAGTGGAGTGAACAGGAAATTTGTAAGCTCAAATTATTACCTTATCCCAATACAGACTTAAAATTTTCGTGTTTCTTGTTTTTTATTACTACCGTGACTGGCTCAACCTGCATTTAGATATGTGAGAGGTCAGTCCTCACTCCTGATGCCTTACTAAGCAATAGTAAATTAATTATGAGGTTGATTTCCTCATTTTGTGTATGGTTTTGCATTTCAGACAAGGCTGAAGAAGGTTCTGATTACTTTCAAGATTTGACCTGATTTTCTTGTGGGCATATGACATTGTCATAACTAATTAGCTTGCAGTGCTTCTGTTTACTCTGAGATTTTTTAAAACTTGATCATGTCATGAACTATTTGCTGCTGTCTTTATTATTTGCTTATTAATAAAATCTTTAATGAGGAAGGTATTAACTTGTGTGCTTCAGTGTGATGGATGCTTTAGAGACAGAGCACTTCTGTACAGTGAGCAGCTGCTCCACAAGGTTAAAGAAGGTCTCACCTCGGAGCATCAGCTCCCACACAGGTTTACAGCTACAAATTGAGGAGGGGGAAGGTTCTTGACAAAAAGTGTATTTTAGCTGACATTTGTTGACATGCTGGAGTTCCAGCCTCCAGGAAACACTTTTTGCCCCATGAGGATTAGTCAGGCAGAGGCACAGGTTGTCCACAGAGGTGGTGTAGTCTCCCAGCCTGGAGGTTTTCAAGTCCTGACTGGATAAAGCCCTGAGCAGCCTGGTCTGACCTCAAAGCTGACTTGCTGTGAGCAGGAGGTTACAGCAGAGACCTAAGCTTTTTCCTGGTTTGCATTTCCTGATTTTAATTTTATTTTATTCTGGATAATTTTGCATCAGAAATGTTGCTCCAGACACAGTCAAATATTTATTTTGTTTGATTGTCTACAGAATGAGCAGTAGTTAAATATTCAAGCACCTATTTTATAGTAAACTATGAGATATTTTGGAATAATTTATCTTGTGGTTTCTTTTTTGCACAATTGCATATTTTAAAATCCTGTATTTTTTTAATTCAGGTTACACCTGTAGAATTTTCTAAGGCCTTCCTTGTTGCACAAAACTTCTTTGTTTGTGTTTTTCTCTGTTTCACCAAATTGATACTTACTGTTTTCCTTATTGTATGTATTTTACTGTAAGTTACTGCTGCTTATTGGAAGCAGTGTCCAATGTGTTCGTACCAAAGCCTTTGATTTAATGCCATTAAAAAGAAACCATCTATCATGTGTGAGATAGGAAGAAAGGACAGATGCAGGGAAATACTCAATTGCTTCACCGAGGGAAGTCTGTTTCCTAAATCTCTGAGTGTAATGGAGTAGTTTGCAGCTTGCAAAGCAGCTATATAATTTACTTTCCCTATTCTGTAGTTGTGTCCCTATTCTTCTGTTAAGTCATAAGTTTGAAAGTTAAAATGTGAGCATTTTTCTGATTGCACTAGTATCTAATTGGAATGGTATTAAACTGTGGTATCCTATCTATACCATCTTTTAGGCAGAGTGAACTGTGCTTCATTAGGGAAGCAGAAGTGCTTGTGGTGCTTGTATAAAAACAGCAAAAAATCATTTTGAGAGAAAGTGATGTCATTGCCAGTTTCTTGAAATATGAGATCTGCTGCCAGTGCCTGTATAGTTGCATGTCAGGATTGCATTGTCATAGTATGGAGTTACAAAAAGGTGTTTGTGAGCCTGTAACTGTGGTGCCCTTGCAGGAATGGAGATACAGAGGACAGGAGCTGTCTGTGAGAAGAGGAGCTCATCAGACGTGAACCTAACAATTACTGGAAGTATCAAATGGAAAACCAAATGGTCTTCTGCTTTCAGCAGCCTACCAGGCCCAAAGGGAGTGTTTCACAAATTAATCTGGATCTAGTTAGAGCAAACAAGTAAATGAATATGTTTGCTCTAGCTGCCTGCTCATCTGCTCTGTTCCCTCAAGCTTCAGTGTGAGTATGTGTGTGCATGCACATGTGGGTGGTATTGCAGAGTAGAAGGACAAAAACTGACCCAGGGGAAAACTCACACTGGATTTGGTAAGGCTTTGAATGTACCAAGCCAACAGCCAAGGATTTCTCTCTGTTCTTTTCTGTGATTTCAGAAAGAGAAAGGAGTTCATCCCTTAAGCATGTTATTCAGAGCTAAGCAGGGGTGCAGCTTAGATCACATCACTTACAGGAAGTTACCTATGGACTGGTATCTGTTATAGTTCGTTTTTGGGGTAGAACCTTCTTCTCTAGAAAGGCTACACAAACGTCAAACAAAGGCTTCTATTATAAATAGGAGGTCATAAGAAACTAGCAGTGTTCTAGTTTTCTACAGAGCAGCATAACTTATTTTCTTAACATATTCAAAGAAATGTTCCATGGAGTTGCGAGGATGGATTGCTTTTCACCAGACATTTAAATGGAGAGATGCTTGGAATAAAACAGCACTCAGTGTGCATGAGATTTCTTCTTGAATGTGGGTGTGAAATGGAGATTTTAACATGTGGCTTGATAGATTCCTTCCAGCTACTTGGATTTCACATCTGTTTTCACAAGAAGCAGAGATGTGTAAGATGCAGAATCATCCAGAAACTTGTTTCCTTTTATCTATGGGCAGAATATAGTCTAACATAGAAAAGTTAATATAAGAGTCCATGGTTTCATGTGGACACAGGAAAGCTTTATGCTGAACTTTTTTTAGAAGATTCTTTACAATAAGAGCTGTAAATTTGCCCTAAATTGGATGTTTGATCTGTTTAGCTTAAGCCTAGATGATGACACTGTTGTAGTTTTAACAGACTCCCCAAGGCCTCCACAAGGGTCCAACACCTCTGTGTCATCACAATGGAGATGCTTTCCAATAGAAAACATTAAAAAGGCTCTCTAATTTAAAACACTATGAAAACTCTTCTTTCCATTTGCGATGTGTTTAAACTTTAACTTCAGGTCTCGCACTAATTTTTCCAATACCATAATGGTACCTACGTTCCACATAAAACCATGGTTGCTTTTTTTTGGTCTGCTTAAACAGGTAATGCTTCTAAGGAGTACAATGGAGGCATTTTTTGGCAGCCCAAGGAGAAAGTGATGAGGCTGGAAAATCCTCACTGATTTTACTGAAAAAATGAGGCTGTTGTTTATAAGTCAGCTTTACTGCAAGCTGTGTTGATGTGGAGCTTGTTATTTTTTTTATAAGCCCTACTTAATGGGGTGAAATCTGCATACTCAGTCCTTAGTAGTAATATAGAAAGTATTTCTGTGCAGTTAAAAACTTATTTCTAGAATTACCAGTGTAACACAAAGGCAGCAGTCACAGAAGTGTGTAGTTTTCCACATTCCAGAGCACCTTGCAACCACAAAACCAGATTTTCTGATATTACTCAGCAATGCCATTTCAAAGCTGTGCAGTAATGGAAAGATGTAATTGTGCCATTTCAAACACGTGGACTACTGGAGACAGCAAACAGCATAGCCAGGTGATTTCATGGAATGAGCAGTGCCTGTTGTCCATGTTGTACTGAAGGTTATGGAGTAGCATGAAGTCACATTTTGTACTTATACAAACCAGAAATGTTTCCATTTGCTTTTGATTTTCCTTCTTTAGAACGGAAAATTAACTGCAAACATTATCTGCCCTCTAGCAGTATCTGTATCAGTGCATAGTAAAGGGTGATTACAGAAGTCTGAATATAGCTTCAGTTGCTGAGACATCTCATGCCACTCTAGTGTGTTGTTTGCAGAACAAAAGCTATTAAGGATACAAATGCAGAGAAAAATAGAGAATACAACTTTTCTTACAAAGATGCAGGTATTATTTATATTATGACAAATAAAATCAGATTTAATCTGATCTTGGTGTCCTAATAGTTTATTATAAGGGAAAACCAGTAGGAAGGAATTAATGCAAACATATTTAATCATCAGTAAAAGCGAGGTAGGTGTATGTTGCACTATGTAAACAGTGCTTACTGTATCTGAATATAGCTTTTGATTTCAAGTCTCTTCTTAAGTAACTACAGTCCAAGCTCCTCTGGATTGTGCTGCTATAAAACATGCTGTAACAACTGTCCAGACAGCGGCCACTAACTGTAGCCTCGGATAGTTACTTCCATGTCCATCCTGTTGGCAGTCCTGTCCCCATGCCTATGAAGAGCAAAACAAAGTGTAATTTCCAGCTGCCACCTCTCCTGTGAGCTGCAGATGAGTTTCTTGGCTGTTGCCAAAAGGACTTTGCTCCAACACACTGCTGCTGGCCATGCTGGTGCAGGTCAGTAAACAGGCAACGTGGGGAGCCTTGCCCAGAGTCCTGGAGTTTGTTCTGTTTCTTAGGCCGGGTCAGTCTGTGCTGGCCTCCAGCACAGCTTGCTGCCCTGTTTCTGTAGCAAAGGGCTTTTGGCTGTACTGCCTGTATAGGCCAGTCTGTCCAGGTCCTGGGAAGCCAGCCACAGCCTGTTGCAGAGCTGGAAATGGATGTTAACAGCTCATTCTCATTTCCCATTTTCCAGGCTAACAAACTTGGACTATTCACCTTTAAAATCAATTTTTTCCTTCCAAGATAGTTTACCTGTGATAGCTGATATCCATCTGCCCTGGTGCTGTGCTGGTCCAAGCTCTTTTCTGTGATCCCTGCTGCAGCTTTTCTGATTTTTGCTTATATGGGTTACTGCCAGCTGCCTTGGTGGCATTACTTCAGTCTGAGGCATTACTGATACTACCTGATGGCATTACTTCAGTCTGAGGAAAGCTGGAGAACTTTCCATGAGGTAAATATTCATCTGTCAGCAGCATGGGAGCTCTTTTGCCAAGACGAGTGTAGATGCAGGAGCTTCGGTCCTTCGGTGGTCATGTCAAAGGTTCTGAAATTTGTGTTAAAAGGTAGAGGTGATCACTACTGGATGTTAGAGCCTACAAGGAGGACTTTAACATGACCATGCTCATGATTTATGAGTAATTTAAAAACCAGATAATTTGTAAGCTTCCTAATTAAAGCAATGTTGAGACACTTCTAGAACAACACATGATCACCTTGTTTATAGCAGGAAACCACAAAAACCAGAACTGAATAAAACCCAGCTACCATGGGAAGACTGGTTTGTTTAGCGTTAACACCACACCTGTCCCTTACTTTTGGCAACACTCAGTGAGCTTATTTTCAATAGTAGCACTGGAACAGTGTTACTCTGGTTGCTTTTCATCCTTTTAGTGTGCATTTCCTTAAGAAGTTTCTCTGAGGGAAGCAAAACCTTGTATTTACCAGCCATTTTTTTTAAATTTATGATCCTCTGAAGGATTTCCATGTTCATGTACCCATATGGGTATGTTCTATACTTCGTTGTATTCCTTCTTTTTGCTTTTTTTTAGCTTTCCTTTCAATTTTCCATTCACCATCTACCTCTCTTTCCACATCAGTTTCTTCTGGTTTCTTCTGTCCTTTACTACTGATGTTTCACAGCTGCTGAGAGGATCATCTTTAGTTTCAAAGCTACACATGGGGATTAACTGCTACCCAGATGTTGTACCAACCTCCCACTCCAGCCTCTACAAGTAAACTCTTTGTGTTGAATACTGATTATTTTCACTCAGTAGATAGGATCCATCTGGACCGTCTGGACCCTGTTTCATCATGGCTGGTGTCTCAAAGGTGTGTTTTGGTCATTCCCATTGCAGTTCCCCAGGCACAGCCCAGCTGCCCACTGGCAGAAAGTCCTCTGACTCACATTCCTCCCAGGACAGTGCTGTGTGCTGCAGGTGCAGGAGTGCCAAACGCAGCCTTTTCCTAATCCTCTCTGTTGACAGCAATGTTTGACTTCTCCAAATTAATCTCATGATAGGTTCCAAGATGAAGCTGCTCCCTATTTTATATCTGACTCAGTATTTATCTGTCAGCTTGGTGCTTGCAGAGATCATTGGTGATCAACTGCTCTGTGAGCCTTAAAACAAAGTTATTGGCAGAAGGCCTTTTTAGACCACAGGAATTTTATATTTGGATCTGGAAAGTACAGGGCAGTAGAAGCAGGACCCTTGTGGTCAGCACAGCCCCTGTAATGTGGGACATTATATTCCTTTTCAGCCTCTCAGGGCAGCTCTTCCAACCCCTGGCTCCTGCCTGTTGTCTTTTCGACTCCTTGCATCGTCCCTGAGAAGCAGAGACCCCACACAGGTGATGTGTGTTGGATGTACCAGTGCTCACTGATGTAGCTTTTCTGAGCCCTCATTCCCTCCAGCTCTCACTTCATATTCTTTCTTTTTATTCCCCAGCAATGGGATACATTTTTGCTTGTTTCCAGGCCTGTTTGGCAAATATTGTCCTTCCAGTCATGGTTTTCTCAAGAAGACGTTTCTATTTTGGTCACTTGAACTATTATTTTCACGTGTTTTTTAGTGGTATATCCAACAATTTTACCTGGACAAAGCTCTTATGGCAAATCTGTGACAACTCTTCCTCTTTTTTTATTCCTTTTGTGAGGAAATTATGAAATGCCTAATACATGCTTCTACTTTTGTGACGGTTTGGAATGGAACCAGCTACAGCTCACACAATTCCACCCTTGGCTAAAATCCCCAGTTTACATATCTGGGAAAACCACAGTAACTGAGTGGAGAAAGTACAGTCTCCACAATTAAAATGCAAGCTGACTTAATGAAGGGAGATTTATTAGGGGAGAATTTTATGACAGTATATTTTCACCTTTGATAATAATCTCATACACAGCACAACAGATAGCGCAGGGCACAACACCCTGAGCACAGCCCAGACCCAGGGAGGCTGCACTGGGGGATCCTCGGATTTGTGTCAGCATCTCCCTTCACTGCCCAGGAAGACAGGCAATGCTCCTGGCCCACTCAGTTTCTTTTTGCTTTGTGCTTTCTCCTAGCAGCCCTTCTTTTTTGCATTTGTACCTTTCTACAGTTCTTGCCCTACTACCCCATATTTCTAATTCTGTTAATCCATGCCTGTTTGGAGGTCCCTTACAGTCTCCCTCATTTTCCAGTTGCCTACTCAATGCTCAGCTGCATCTTTGCATTCCCATTTTTCCCTCGCTGGGGGCCGGCAGTGCTGTGGGTCATGCACCCTCCCAGGGGAATAGGATTGGAGATGGCAGAGGGAATGGCTGCAAGAGCTACACAGGAGCCTGATCTGAGGGTGGGACCTTGGCGGAGCTCACTTACTCAAGCCATGTTCTCATCCCTGAGCATGGCAAATTAAAATATCTTGACTGGAATCCAATCCCCTCTCAGCCCAAGACCAAGCAGATTTATCACCTGCTGCTCAGCCTCCCACATCTCTTCCTTCTGATGCCCATGATTTTGGCTGACAGTTATTTTAACTGTTTGCTTGGACTTGAGCTTTATTCCTTTTTGTGGGCTTGGAGACCATCTTCGCATACTTATCTACAATCTTGGGCTCACTGCTTATGAAATAGATTAAATAATATTTTTCAAGCTTTTACAAGGTTGTACGAAGCTTGCCCTAGCTGCAAATACAAGTATCAAGAGAGTTTGATCCAGAGCTTAGATTTTTTTTAAAAGTCTTTCTGAGCATAAGTCAAGCAACTGAACAAGTTATTTAGAGCAATTGCAGAGGTCTTTGAGTTCTTTTAGGAAAGGATTGATACACATCTCTTGGAGATGATGCAGATATAGTTAGTACAAATCAGAGATCCTTGATCCCTATAAATGTGCAAATTAGAAACAATTAAAATATACAACATGGCCTAATGCTTAATAACATTAATGCTCATGCAGCCACAAATTAGTTTATCTAAAGAGACCAAGAGGAAGATGAAGAAAAAGGTGGGGTGACACTTGATCACAATAAGTAAAGTCTAGCTCGGCGAAGGTGGTTTCCAAAGGGATATTTTGGGAGCATTTTAGGTCATTGTAAAAAAAAAAAACAAAAAAAAAACAAACCAAAACCACAAAAAAATCCAAACCCAAACTTACTGTAAACAACAATGCAAATATTCGAGGAAGCAATCCAAAATAGAGTGGTGGTGGGCATTTTGGAAACATGGCAAAGCTACGCAAACAATACATAATATGATAATTTCCAGGAGGGTATGAGCAAGCCAGGGCTGCTGGGACATCCCCATTGCACAAAGCAATGAAGAAATCACAAGAGCAGACACTCATAACTTTTAGAAAGGGGAAGCTGTGAAGGAAATAGGAAATAAAGTCAAGACACAGGCATGTTGAAATAAGCAGGGAAGGACAAATCACTGTCAACACTGAGGCTGTGACAGATGAGAGAACAGAAGAAGAAAACAGGACATGGATGTGAAACTAGTGGGGAAAGGCTGCTGGAACATCAGAAAAAATCTGCAAAACCAGGTACTGACTAGCAGGTTTTACTGCCCTTTCCCAATTTTATGGAAGGTCATCTCAATGTTTCCTTAGAGATATGATGGGAGTCAGTATTGAAAGCCACCTTGGTGAAAGTTGCTGTCAGTGGATTCACATCACTTTAAAAGCAGCAGTGAGCAGTCAACCTCAACAGTTGGGCAGGGAGCTGGGGGTGCCATGGGCTGGTCATCCGCATTCCTTGCAAGAGGCATTTGCTTCAGGAGGCAGCATTTTACAGGGTAAACAATGTCATGCAGACACTAAAATGACAACATTGTCATAAAGCCAAGTTTCAACAAGATCACAGTTTTTCTAGAATTAGCAAAGCTTCAGGCCATTGTCTGAGGTAAGTACTAATGGAGCTGAGGAGTTGTGGAGCTCCTGTGCTTCTCATTTCCACGAGCAGCAATTTAGCATTTAGGGGCTGGGAGAGATATTCCCATGGAAGATCTGAATGCCGTCCCTTGGTCACTGCACATAAGACAGTATAAATAACAGATGTATTTAAATTAGTGACAACACTCACTATTGTCCTGCAAACATCAGTCCTTCCACCTTAGATTTACAGCCTCTCATCTCTGGTGTCTTCATCTAAGGCAAAGGGCAGGATGTTGTCAGGCAGGAATTAATAAATAACAGATAGGTGCTACGTTTGTAGGAGATGGACTCTGCACCACTAACTCCTCCATGAATGATGACAATTGGAGATTTGCTCAGCCACCCGTGTCGGACAGTACACTGGTACTGGAACCATTCTTTGAACCTCTCCTTTGGGTCCAAGTGCAAATGTCTCTGATGCTGTGTGTGATGGGCCCACTGGTATCATTCCATGGAGTGAGGATGGCTACAGCAGGCAAAAAGTTGGGTAAATTAAAGATGTAAATTTGAAAAAAACAGGCAGATTAAAAGGATTGGTTTTAAACCAAAGTGAGTATGCTGTGAGATAAGGGTACATAATGGGCTGCAGCTGAAAAGATTATAGTAGTGATATATAAAGAATGTCCTGAATTAATCACTTCCTTTATGTAAGTATTTATGTTTTGCAAGTCATTATCACTTAGCAACCTACACTGTCATTTTTACTTTTACAGACTTAAACTGTTTCCTGGGGGTATTATCTCTGTCTGGCTCAGCAAAATTAAAACAGTAGCTCACTTAACACTGTCTATAAGTAGATGGAAATAGTTGTCTCCAGATGTGTTATGAATTGTGCTTAGAGAATTAACATGGTTTAGATCATAGAAAGTGGGGCATATTTGCTGTTCAACACTTTCTTATAGAGCAGTAATCTGTGTTTAGCTTTATGGATCTTATCAAACGCTTGTTCAAGCCAAGTCACAACTGTTGCCAAGAATACTTAATGCCACGTTTGAGGCGACGAAATGTAAACCGGGAGGAGAGCTGGCAGGGTTGCTGAGTTCCCTCTCAGCACTGAGACACCCCACTGCCAAGGAGCCCTGCCGGACCCCTGCCACAGGCACTCCGTGCGGGGAAACATCACAGCAAGGTTTGTCTAAGGACTCCTGAAAAATCTTTCTGGAAAGGGATTCTTCAGCCTCTCCCCACATTACACGCCCTGTACATCTTGGAAATGTTCCCTAGTAGATTGTCAAAGCACTCTTTGTTGCAGAAGGAAAATTGATTTCTTCATGTCTTTGTCTACACAGATAATATAAAACAATCATCTCCTCAAGAAGGATTTATGGCTAGAGGATTGTTTCCATCTCTGTTCCTAATATTCTTTCCTTGGACTAAATGAGCCATGTTTTTCATTTTGATCCCTTGTTATGTAATTCTCTCGATTCTTGTGTTCCTTGAATCTTCTCACTTTGTCCAGGTCTGCAAGTACCGTGTCCAGACCTGGACCTCGCACTCCAGTTAATTCATGTAAACATCTTTAGCCTCTATTAAATCACACCACATCAATGCTCACTTCTGTTTTAAGAGGAGTGAAGATAATGAGTGTCTTTTCCCAGTCCTCAGACTGATTTGCTGCCATGCCAGAGCAGCCCACACCATGCTCAGTGGTGATCCCAGCCAAACTCTGGCACACTCAGACCTCCCACCTGAGCTGCATGCACCTCTTGCCCTTCCTTTTGCATGCTGTTATTTTCAGCCCTGTCTAGATGAGCAAAGAGTGAATCAGTGGAGAACACAGGAGTGGATGATAAGTGGCTTTGTCCTCTTCCTCCCTGAAATCTTCTGCCCAGCACTTGTGGCTAGCAGGGAGGGAGGACTGAGCTGGACTGTGAGTCATCCTCCACTCCCTTCTCTCTTCCTAAGCCAGGAGCTGTGTGTTCCCTGCCAGCTGCAAGCTATGGCCAAGGCCCTGGCCCCATGTTTGTAAGGAAAAAATCTTCCCTCTCTGTGCATATCTGCTGCTGTGGCACAAACATGGCCCCATTTAGAGCAGCGCTCCCTTCCCTTTGCTCTGGTGGATGAGCCCTCTGTCTCACTGCTGTGAGCAGATGCCCACTGCTCTCCTGCTGCACAGCCAAATCAATGGCCTCACCATAAAGATTTTCAGCATAAAAATGGGTCCAAAAGTCTGAAAAAAACCCAGAAGTTGTCCTATGACATCTTAACACTTGATGGAGAGCAAGATAGTATGGATCCACAATGTGTTTACAGCTCCTGAGCTGACTGATAGCAAGGAAAGCTTAAACACTTGAACAATAGCTGCATTAATGCCAGAGGTTCAGACCCAAAGGGAGAGGTGAACTGAGAGGTTAAACATTAAATAGCTTTCAGCTATTAAAAATAATGTGTCTATGGCTATAGCTTTCCACTGGGAGTTCCCTTTGACACCTGAGCCTCTCAAACTCACAAGATATCCAACGAGAGATGCTCTCCATCAGGGCCTGTCCACACTCAGCTGTGGTGGGGCAGGACAGATCCTGTCTGGACTAGGCTGGAGGAGCCATGCAATGGGAAGGCAGGTGCCTTCCCTGGCACCCTGGTACCTGTTCCAGTACTGCCAGCATCTGAGAGTCAGAGGTCTGGGGTAAAAATTATGCAAGCTTTCATCGTGAAGAACACTTTCTATTTGTTGTTAATAGTTTGGGAGGGTTTTTAAATTAGTTCTTTATATTAGAGCATTTGGCTACTTTGACTTTTTATTTCCACTACACACAATCTGCAGAATTAACAATGCACTGTGGGAGCTGGTTTTGATTTGACCTCTTCTGCTTGCCTGCGCTGTTTGCAGAGATCTTCACACTCTCCAGGTGACACAAGCAGCCCTGACTTTTCAAAGAGGGTATCTGTCATCAGTCAACACTCATAAAATCCTTCAAACCCATGATCAGCATTGCATGGCTGCGCCTTCAACTTTGCTTGCAATCTGTAAATATCTTTAAGAAAGTTCTTTATGAAGGTGCTGAGGAAGAAGTGCAAGAAATGCTGGATTTCACGCTGCAGCAGTATTTTCTGATTATCTATTTCTTGTGCAATTTAAGCCCTCCTCACATATGAAGGGGTGAACTCTGCTCAGCGCTGTGCACTAATTTGAGTGAGGGGAGGCTTTTTTACCTGCCCTCCACTCCAGGAAGAGATCATCCTTCTCCCCTGCCCATCGGTGCTGTGGGGACCCACCAGAGCAGCAGGTAGAGAAGCTACTCCTGCTCTAAGTAGGCCAGTGTGGGGCCATTAATCATCCACTCACCACATGCCTCACTGCCTGTGCCCGGAGCAGACGTGTTCCAGTTCCTTTATGTAACCCCCCAGAGGGCTGGCTGCTGCCGGGGGCAGACACCACCCCCACTGCCACCAGTGCCCAGCAGCAACCTTGTGCTGTGGGTGACAATGAAGCCTGCCATGAAGAGGCAGAGGTGCCCGTGAGCCAGGTGCAGGAGGACCTGCTGCAACAGTGCCAGCCCCGAGCTGAAAAGCCCACCTGGGGCAAAACCCCTGGTCCTGGCTGGTAGGGCTAACCCTCTGTTCCCACTCTCCCAGCTGGGAGTGCACCATCTGGATAGAGGGTCACCATCAAATTTTGTGTGAAAAGACATGTGAGGCTCAGACCCCTCTTGGCCCCCCAACCTGCAGGCTCAGCCCCGTCCCAAGCCAACAGTCCTGGTGGATTTTTAACAAGCATGAAGGATTGGTTTTGTCTAATCCTGTGTGTGCAACCATTAGGCAAGTTCTTATCTTGACTTAACCTACAGGTAGAACGACTCTGGTCATACTGCCAGCATATTTCAGGGGTTTATGTCCACACCCCTGTGGTGTGTGCACTCCGATATCCCTCAGGTCGTCTTTCATCATCGGTTACGCTTCCAGTCACTGCAATCAGATACGGCTATCTGAGCAACAGGGAGAAATATTTACCAAAATGAAATTTAGATGGGAAAATGGGGAAGAAAGAATAAAGGGAGGAGAAAAGAACTAAAGGTCTAAACACAGTGTTGTTTGAAATTTGCACTGACGTTTGTTAGAAAACAAACTGGTTTCGCTTTTCCACATTGGAAGTTCTATACAAGGAGATTTATCTCATGCAATATATTCTCTGCCTTCCGGTTTGCATGGCAATTTGATTTTTGAGATATTTGGGGTTTTTCTTTCCCACACATTTAGCTCCTGCTAATGCTGAGAGAGGTTGTTGGTGAGGATCTCAAGAGAACTCAGACTGTGATGAGCCAGGGATACTGAAAGTCTAGCTCTACTGAAATGTTTCTACATTTCTACTGTTCTTCTGTATATCCATTAATTTTTTCCCAGAGTTTCCCTCTTATGGGATGCTGTCTTGGCTATGGTGAACAGGGGATGGCTGAGATCTGGGTACAGATTGCTGAGCTGAGGTGTTGCAGCACCTGTGGGCAGGTGACCAACCCAAGTACCATTCACCTGCCAAAGCAACCCATTGGGCCAAGGAATACCCCTGCCTCGGGACCCTTCAGTCCTTGTATGAGAGAACAACCTTGGCTACTCCTGTGGCCATGACAGGGCAGAACAGCTCAGTAGCCTTGCGTTCTTCTACCAAACTCTTTGGGGATGGCTGGCAATGTAATTTGTCCCCCTGGAGTCCTGGTGGGAGGCTGTGGAGGAGATACTAAAAATAACAGCTTTGTAGACCATCACCATCTATTGCCATCTCTGTGTGTGAGCACTGGCAAGGAAATCACGTGGGATAACCCCCACTGTGATCTCCTGCAGCACACAGCTCTGGCAGGACAGGCAGTGGCAGAATTTATAATCACATTTTGCTTGCAACTGGGAAAGAAAGAAAAGGAATTGTGATAAAACCAGAGCGGTCTTGTGGCAAAGGTGCCCTTAAGCCTGTCTCCTTGTCCTGTGCTGACAGCTGCATGATGTTAGGGCACTCAGGTTGCCTCCTCCATGCTCCGAAACAGAAATTTCTGCCTCCTGATGGCAGATTTAGCTAGTTAATCACCATCAGCTCCTTTAAGTTCCAGAAATGGGAAGCTGCATCTAAACTCAGTGCTGTCCACAGCCCTGTGGGGTTCAAACTGGATTCCTGCTCTTTGCAATTGTTCATCTGGCTCTTCTGGACACACCCTGACTTGTGACTGCCATCTCAGCACTTAATTAAGGGGTTAATGGACATCTCCTCCTGGTTCTTGCTCAGTGTGGTTGTAATGACAGCCTGGACCCCTCAGGGAGGGAGAACAGGAATGGGTCTCCTCTGGTATCTTCTTTACAACACTAAAATGTATTCCCTTACCATTCTGTTGCCTTGTGTGAATATCTGATGTGGTACGGGTTACAGAGACATCTTTGTGGACGAGAAAAGTGTTAAAATGTATCTATTTACTCTGTTGCAAATGCCATGCATTGCAAACTTAGGAAAGTATCTTGGGCAGCATGAATTTTGCCCAAAAGCACTAAGTAATGTGTGAATTACTACTTAAAATTAGTATCCCGTACTTGCTGGGATTTGTTTTCTTCAGCAAGTTCCTTTGCTGCCTCCTCACTATGTGTATGTCTGATTGTGTGCCATTATTCTTTCAATTAGTGCAAACTTTCCACCAGGCCCACAGGGATCAGGGTGCTCTGTGCCAAGGTTTTACCTTGAGAGATTGTGATATGCAGGACAGGAGCTGTGGATGAGAACTTGGAGTGCTCTCGAGCAGTCTGGAAGCCTGTAGGTACAAGCCGAGTGGAACCACCAGCCCCTAGCCAGCCAATGCCAAGGTTAAAGTACCACCCTGACTTTGGAAGGGGGAAAGAGGACAGATCAAGGTCACACGTGAGTAGCTCATGTAAAGTTCTCTTTCTCAAAACTCCTTCCTGCCTCATGCCAAAGGGTCCCCCAAGAAAAAGTCCCAGGGAACACTTGTTCTCGGGGGTTAGGCTGGGAAACAGAGCAGGGAAGCCAAGTGGATGTGTGATTTCCCAAAAGGGTTTGAAAGACCCCTGCATTCCCCTGCAATGGGGTAGATATATGGGAGGTGATCTGTGTCACAACAAAGCCACAGAGGCACATGAAACAAAAGCTGGTCCAATTCCCTCTCTGAGCTCTACTGCATGCTGATGAGATGGACTCAGAGCCCCAGTGCTTAGCAGAGGGAGGACCTAAATGCCCTCAAAGATGGGGGAAAATTCTGACATTTCAGAGCTTGGTCTTCAGTTGGATTATATCCACTTCAGTAAGACTATTTTCAGGACAATTTTTTTTTTTTTAATAGAAGAAAAGGAAAATAAAATAGGCTCCTTGAGGGAATAGCAGAAGTGGAAAGGTAGGTCCTGGCACTATTTGACAGAGCAAAACTAGGTAGCAAACCATCAAGATGAGAAAATATTTTCTACTCCTGCATAACTTGTGGCATGGCCCATGGCACAGGCTGTGGAGGCACAAATTTCAGTTCTTTTGCTGACCCAGCAAGTGCCTGTGTCAGCGACGGCTCTGCACACCAGAAGAAGGCAGAGTCTCTTCTGGAGGTGAGACTCTCAAGCAGTTGAGCAGCCAAGTCCTGGGCTGTTGGGTAAGGATGGTCCTGGTAGGGTATGGGCCATGCTGAGAAACATCACAGAAGCACCTGACAGCCCAAAATCCTCTGGATGTCTGTGCCTTGCAGCTCTCCTTCCTGCTTACAGTTGGGATGTGGATTTTATGTGCAAGACTCATCTCTCATAAAAACAGGGAAAGAGCAGCTATTTAGTTCTGCCTTGCACTCTGTTTTTACAAATTTGTTATTAGTTTTATAGGTAGGCAATGACTTTTATTTTCTCATTGGTGTGGTTATTTCATGGCTGAAGAAAGAGCAGAGTTGTATATGAAGTTCTGGGTAAAGAAGAAGTCCCTCACATTCAAGGCCCTGATGATATAGAACGTATGCAGAAAACTCCTCTGCTCACATAAAATACAGAAGGCTTTAACAAAAAAGTCTCATGTTTCCCTTTTAAAAATTCAGTCTCTTAAACCAAGAAAAATGCATCCATGGGAAGGGAGTGCCAGTAATAACAGCCTGCTCTCACATCCACTGGAAAAAGAGAAACAAGCAGCCATCTCCCCTAAGGGAAGAAGGATTTTGGAAGTTAAACATAAATGTGTATGCTTGTGAAGAATTAAAAGGCTTCATAGGCACCCTGCTTCCCCCTCATATCCTGAGCACCTCAGGGCAAAGCATCAGCCCTGCAGCACAGGGAAACAGCCCAGAAAAGAGCTAGCTTTCAGCAGACCCATCTTCTGCAGGGAGACAGACGAAACACCAGAACAGGGATGTGGCTAAGTGTCAGCAGATCGTGCCCTCCAAAATTCCCAGTGGGGACTATTTACATATTCTTTCTGTGCAGGAGACCACTGGTTTTTCAATAGCTGAAGCCTTTGCCTGCCCAAGTTGAAAACTACTGCTAGAAGATTTTCTTTGTTAAATTTCAGGCAACTCACATAAAAAAGGAAGCAGTCTGAGTTAGATGTAAATCATCCTTTACACACTGACTTTCCTGTTCTCATTTCTGCATTTGAATAATTTTGTTAAGCTTGCATTTAAAACCTTTCCATAATGTGGCCTTTGGCTTGGCACAAAATAGAAATAATTATCCTGCTCTATTAACATCTATATTCTGTGAGAACTCCTCCTGCAAATGTGCCATGTAATCTACAGAGGCATCGATCCTAAATTAAAAGACAGCGTCAAAATCTGAGTCAGCTTTTCTACACATTATTAAGTGCCCATTTTGGTTATGCTGTTGATGGTTGCCAATCCAATTTCATACCTGCCTGTCCCTTTTCTCTAGTCTTCCTATCCTGCTAGCAGAAGACCACATAGATAACCAGAGCACAGTATAACATATCTTTGTGCCTGCCTTTCACTTGGCCTTCATGTGGATTTTGTCTCATGTTTTTGGCAGGAGCATTTTGGTGATTCCATTCAGTTGATGGTCTCTCCCCTCTCTCCTATCTCTTCAATTCCAGACAAGATGAGTGGCTGAAAATTTTGTACAGAGAAGCTGAACTCCATAGTCCAAAACAAATTTCCTGGCTGTTTTCACAAGGTGGAGAATGATCTACAACCGAAGCAAATGTGGTTTCATAGCTAAGAGGCAAAACTTTCCTCCCCTGCAGCCACAGGACATCTTGACCATGGTGGAAGGACAACAATTTTGCTGCATGTGGTGAGGGAAGGAAGAACAGAAGACAGTTTCCAAAGGGTGACATCCCTTCTTCACTCTATACAGCAAGGTAGAAAGATCCCACAGTGGGCTGACACCCATGAGGCTGGAAGTTTGCAGCCACAGGAGATCATAGCCAGGCTTTGTTATCCAAAAAACCAATCCAAAACATCCAAACTACAGAGTGCCAGAATTTCAGAGATGTTAGCCAGTGCACACAACAAAGGCGATGACTGTCTGGACAAAGAGTCCATTCATCGCTCGGCAGAAGGTTGGGATAAATGGGAAGAGCCCTTCCTTAGGGGAAAAACTGGTTTGCTGGATGGTGAAGAAAGAGGTTCTCCTGTAACCTAAACGTGTCTAGCACAGACTCAGTGGGGACCTTAAAGTGTCATGGGACAAGGCTTCCCACGACCTGAGTCAGCTTGGTAATCCCCACACTGCAGATTACCACACAGACGTGCAGCCAAAGCAGCAGAAAAAATTGGAGATTGCGTCCCTCATGAACCACAGGTGCTCCCCAGATCTTCCTGCTGCCCCAGAAAATAATGTCGTCATGCCAAACCAGGCAAAGCAGAGGGTGTGATGGTCCTGCATTGCCCAACCTCTGCCCACTCAGCTGACGTCTCCCTGCCACGCTGAGGAAGAAGAGAGGAGAGGGCTGGATAGGCACCTGGACAGGAGGAGCAGGCTGGCATGTTAGCCCGTGGTTACCTAGGAACAACTCTGGCCTGGGGAGGTTTTTGATGGGATGGGCTGTCCCTAGTGTAATCATAACTGCAGTGTCTGATGGGCAATGAGACCATCCCAGTCCGCTGAGCAGGAGTTGGATGAGAGGCGCTCACTGGCCACTGAAAGTCAATAGTGTTGGTTGAATGAAAACTCTTAGGTAATACTAATGGTAATACTTAGGTAATGTCAGCAGACAGGCCAGAAAGGTGCTAATAGTCACGGGCTGATCTCAGCACCATGTCTCTCACAGCAGCTCACACGCTTCAGGGGATAGAGGACACCCCATGGGATTTCTGTAATGATGTCCTGTGGGGCAAAGGACATATTTCTTAGTTCTTCAGGTAGGATCTCATGCAGGCCATGAGGTATGAGCTGTACCTGACCAAATTAAAGAAAGGCTGTGATTTGAACTGGGACTATTCTGACAAAACTGGCTTGACTACCTTGACCTAACCATCTGGGGATCCTGGCACTAGAGGAAAGATTATCTCAGTGGCTTCAAGTGATGGGAATGGAGAGTTATTGCAGGAGGGATGAAAGCTGTAAAGATCCCTTCCTTCTTTCTCTTTCTACAGGAACAGGCAGCCTAACTTAGTGACTCTCTCCTGAAAGGAAGAAGGGAGGTTTGTCAAGACCTACTTTAGTCACTCCATCTCTATAACTTAATTCTCTAAAAAGTTAGACAAGTGCTGGGGCTGGGGACAATAGTGCTTGAACAGGAAAATGCTGCTAGCTTTCTGCTCATGTTGCACAGTCCAGTTTACTCAGCTTGCGTGAGGAGTGATTACAGCATTTTGCATTTGAGATGCTCCTGTGGGCACGTGCTGGGAATGACTCCTGTTCTAATCCAGTAGCTGACATGGCAAAATCTTGCACTCCATTGTTGCAAATCATTAAATCAGTCACAATCCATTTGGAGTAACTCATGGAAACTCATTATTATTTTGCCACTGCTTGCTGAACTGCTTAGATAATCAAAAATGCGTGTGAGAACAGGGGAAAAAAATCCTGCTCTTGGCCTAGAAGGTGCAAAGAGCAGCAACACACCCCAAGTGAGAAGCAGCAGGATGTGTGGGAGCAGAGAAAGAGGACTTGGGAGGATATGAGCCATGAGACCTCCTGGAGTTCCATGGACCTCACCACAGTTAAACATAATGCTTTCAAGGCAGGCTCTTACCTACTCCCTCATTTCATTGGTAAGGTGCAAGGGAGGTAAGAAGGAAGGTAATTAGTGAATTTGTTATTTTAAACAGCCAGTAAGGGAAAAGCCCTTGCCATGTTTTGGAAGCCCAGCAGCCCTTAAGATAAAGACAACACAGGATACCTGGCCCAGTTGTCCGGGGAGATGGGGGAAGCTCTGGGAGATCCTGCTCCTTTTTCAGCTTGGAGGTCTGGGAGTGGGCAGCAAATTAATGGAGAGTGTTTCCTTTAAGTCGTGAGGAAAATTGTGAATTACTGCTGAGGTTTCCATTCTGTACCAGCAGGAAGCCACTTTTCCACTCTGGCCAAAGACGTTAAGGAACATTTGGCACACGAGGACAGCACTGACACTGTGCATTTCTATCACATGGGCTTGAGATTGATGCCATTTACTCATTAAGGCTTGTTTCTGCAAACATGTAGGTAGGTTACCTGCTTATTCAATGGTCCCTGTGAATGATTTTGTGGATTTATGGAAACATCCATGTCAGACCCTCACAACCCCAGAGGCATCAAGGAAAATGTACACATGGAGCTCTGAAGATTGACATTAGTTGTGACACTTCCAATAGGAAGGTAAATGACAGCATTTCTCAGACATGATCATTTACAAAGTGAAAATGTCAATGTAACCAATAATACTTGAAGCTATTTTCTTATGACTAATTATACCTCTGAAAGTGAATATGCAGCTGCAGTTACCAAGTGATGAGACAAAGTCAAAGGCCCATAAATACAATTTAAACATAATCATTCTTTTTGCCAGTAGAAACCATGGCCTTCCACAGCTGAAGTGTATAAAAAAACATAAATAATATATGAAAGCAGTGACACTATGGAACTATGCAGGTTCTAAACAATCATGGAAGGAGACAGTAAAACATTTGAAGGAGACAAGTCATTTGAGAACTTGGCAGCTAATTAATTTTGACTCTTGCGCTGCATTTAAGTTCCCACACACATTTATGTTTCTAAGGCTAAATCCTGTAGGCCCTTATCAGCTCACATTTAAGGGTTAATTTACAGAGCCTCTGTCTTGCAGAACACGGTTTGTTGTTCTTTGCACAGCTGCATAAAACATTGTAAATGCTTTTTAGCAAAAAATTTTTGGAGTAGAAAATAAAAGGCAAATCTTAGAGGAAGACCATTTTTTTAGTGGTGAGTCTGGATCCTGTGACAGTGAAGTAGCTGAACTAGAGGGTTATGTATATTTACTCTGCCGGACTGAGCCAGTAAGGCGAATGGACAACCTGTGTGTTTATATAGCTTTGTATTTATACAAATACTTCCCAAATTCATGTCTCTTACTGGCTGTGAAATAGAAGCAGGTATAAATAGTTAAACTCCTTTGTCCAAATTCTGCTGTTATCTATATTTATTAATTTTCTATGACCTATGCAGAGCTCCCTGACCTAGCCCCTGAAATGTGGCCTCTACATGATGCCCCTCATGAGGTTCCTCTTGCTTCTTGGAAGCTGACCTTCTACCAGAAAAGGCTAACAAATACTTTCCAAATTAGGGCTGTTCAAACACCCCTGTCCAGAGTCACAGAACATAATTACAATCATAATTTATCTGGAGAATTTTCAACTCTTGAACGTACTGCGGTGACATTTGCTGATGGTATTCTTAGAACGCATGGGAGGGGACTGGGTTTTTTATTAACATGTATCTCTAAGGTTATGTGTGTAGGATATGGACTTTTCAGCTCACTTTACAAATGTTAACTACGGGTTGGCATGTTAGAAGTTGTCCTGTATTTATAAAAATCATAATGCAAAGACATTAGGAAGGAAAGCCAGAAGGATGCTGCAGCAGAAAAGGAAGTTCTTGGCTAAAACTGTTGTTGCTGACACTGCTTAGCATGAGGGGAGACCCTGCAGCCCTGGAGACATGGGGTAAAGCCACATACACTGACGCAGCAATCCTGACTCCCATCAGGACAATCCAGAGAAACATCTTGTCCTTCACCACAGTTCTGTGATTTAAAATGCAGAACAAGGAAAACTACAGGATTAAGACAGAAGAAGACAGAAAATTCTTCAGAGGAAGACAGAAAATACTTCAGATTTCCAAATATGGATAAAAGAGACCTCAGCTACCTCCCAGTGCATAATCAGTTCTGCCTTTCATGACTGCATCATGACAAGCATCTCACAATGCACTGCAATTCTTCCCTGCATGCAAGTGCATCAAAATGGCTACACATCTGATTTTGTGTTTGTTTCTCAGTTTGAGATAAAACCACTTGCATAAACAATCTTGTAAAACTTTTGGGGTTTTTATCTCTTGTATTTATTAGAGCATACTGACACCATGATAATTATACCAGTGCAATGATACCAATTGAAAGTTCTGATGAAATGACTTGCACAGATCCAACTTCATTTCTGAAGGAAGTGTGCTTGATATCAGTGTTTTCCCAAAGGGCAGAATTATCTGAAGTGCAGGGTGGGGCTGAAAAAGGGAACAACTTCAGGCAGTCATTAACATTTCAGAAAAAGACAAAATGCTTCACACCAAATAAAGGTAAAAGGACACAGTGTTTGACCACCTATGCAGCATTGGTTTTGCCATGGGAATGCTTTGCAATTAGAAATGGAAAGGCAGACTGTACATTGAAGGGTAGTCCTCAATTTTTCTTAACATAGTGCTCCACACTATGAAAAGCCTGGAGCATCCATATTTTGTATACATCAGCTCAGTGAATGCAATCACTATCAGAAAAATGTCTTACCAAACATAGAAGATGGAAGATAAGAAGAGTCTGGCACCTGCTAATTCTGTTCCTAATTTTAATGTTATTTTAATTGCCATCACAGAGAATGGAATGAAGATTCTGAGGCCCAGTCCTGTTCTCATAACATTTTATGGGAGGTTTGGCACCAGCTTTCATGGGAACAGGACTGGGCATCATACTTTCATATCCCAGTAATGTGAGAGGGATTGCCAGTATCTGTATCATCTGCAAAGTCTGATGGCCTCTGTAAATTAGCAAATGTGCGGAAGTCAACAACAGGAGAGGAACTGCAAAGATGAATTCAAAGGGAATTGCCAATAGAGGGGAGAGAATGGATATTAGAGCAGCAGAAATGTGGCTGAGTTGCATCAACTAGGATACAAAAAGGCTGATTAGTCTGCCTACCATGCTGGGAGAAACTTAAGAGAACTGGACTCAGTTTTAGGAGACTGTAAGAAAAAGAAATAAACTGAAATGTGACTGAATTAAAAAAAAAAAAATCTCACCAAAGAACCCATAACGCACCAACAAAAAACCAAGCCCCAAAACCCAAAGACTGAGCTCTCCTAAAGCATCTTCCAAGGTTTTTAGGTATTTGAAATCAGTGGAATCTACCATATGAAACCCAGAAGGGTTTGAAGAAAAATGCCTCAGGAATACAGGGGCTTTTACATGCATGAAAAAAGCCAGAGACAGATTAACTCACTGCAAGTGACATGGGAGACCCTCAGCCATGCACTGTAGGTTTCTTCACTGAAAGGTGGTCAGGCACTGGAACAGGCTGCCCAAGGAGGTGGTAGAGTCACCATCCCTGGAAGTGCTCAAGAAACAACAGGACATGGCACATAGGGCTATGGTTTAGTTGACAAAGTGGTGTTCAATCAAAGGTCAGACTCGATGACCTTGGAGATCTTTTCCAACCTAAATGATTCTGTGATTCTATGAGTGAAGGTGTCAGGGGGAGGAGGAGAGAAGTAGACAATGAGATTCTCTCTTCAAGAAAACGTCGACACACCAATGAAAAAGAGAGAGCCAGAGAAAGGAGGGGAAACACACCCCCTGTATCTGTTCCCAGAATACAGAAGCCAGATGTCAGCTGGCAACTGAATGATGGTGCTTACACTGGAGAGACAAGCACTCATTCCTGGACTTTCTTCCAACACATGAGAATGAAAAATGGATAAATAGAGAGAGTGCAGTTGAACAGGATGTATGTCATGGCTAAAAAGGTCCGGACAATGCAAAGCCAGGAGAGATATCTGCTCACACAAGATGTTGTGCATACTGGATTGACAGCATGGGCAAAGCTGACCTCACCTGTATGCACCGAACTGAAGTGGTCATGGAGAAGTCTGGGCTCATGCCGATCATTAATACAAATTCAGACTTACACCTCGATACAATTACTTTGGAGAACAGTAATTCTCTGCTTGAACAAGTGTGTGCCTACTCCCAGACTGGCATCAGATGGAATGTGGAGCAGAACAGCAGAGAAAAGAGGACATGATCTACCTATATCTCATGTTTCTGCTGAATGGAGACAGTAAACACAGAAAGATAAATGAAAGTGATCTGCGGAGATTGGGAATGAAGTAAGGGCCAGAAAGTGGAGAGTCAGCAAGAAACCCGAACCACCATCGGAACATCTTAGGTCAAAACAACAGGCTAAAGAGAAGGAGCAATCAGGGAAGATATCCTTACAGTGGACACAGAAATCTCAAAGCAAGTCAATGGATCTGGGGCAGGGAACAGATTAAAAAGAGCCAAGAGCCTAGAGGATGCTAGATAACATGCAACAAGAGGAGGGAGGGGCTTCTGGATGATACCTTAAAGGAAGAAAAAAATGGGTAGATGCAAGTAGTGGAAACGAAGGAAAGAAAGAGAGCACTGTCAAGTGCTGATGCCTGCATAGGATTCCTGGGCAGAATAGGATACAAAAAATCCCACTATAGGAAGGGCAATCTGTCATGCATGAAACAAGTGAAATGCAAAGCCTTCAGGGGACCTCAAGAGCAGCTTTAGAGGAATCAAAGCAGGGAGGGTTACTCTGAGACACAGTGGTGAGAACTCCATGAGGAAAAGTGGAGATAGTCCCAGGGCTAAAGACAGGAAAACGCAGAAGAGAATGGAAAGGAGAATCAGAGGGTGAATGAGAGGAGCTATTTGGGTAGGGGACGAGCTGCAGGAATAGAAAAGGGAAGCAGGAAGGTAACAGAGGATGTGCCTAGAGTAGAACAGACAGCAGGTCCCAGGAGAAGTGCAGGCTGGTATAGGACAAGGGGCTGAGGTAGATGGCACAGATTAGGAGCCATGAGCAGTTCAGGCAGCTGGCAGCAGGAGCTTGCTTATTCAGCAAGTCAGGCGGTAATTAATTAAATCAAGTCAGGCAGCAATCAGTCAGTTAAATCGGGTAACAATGACTCAATTAAGTTGAACTGGGGAACAATGAATTTATTACATCAAACCAGGGAACAATGAACCAATTAAATCAGCTGGAAGCCTCCACGGGTCCATCCAGAGCCTAGGCTAGGTGCCACAGGGGTGGGGGACTTGCTGCAGCCGCCTGCTCCAGGAGAAACATCACCACAGCAACTGAGCATCGCTGCTGACAGCCTTGCTTGTCCCCCTCTGCCCAGAGCAGAGAAGGACACGGCAGTCTACAGCCCGTCTGATGAAATGCTTGTAATAAACCAAAGGGGTGGGGAGATAGAAACTGTCAGCTTCCAAATTAGCAATAGTGTTGCAGAAATTACTGGGCTGCCTAAGGACAGAGAAAGCTCTGCCTTTCAAATCAGACTGATGCTGGATATCAGGAGCTGTCAGCTTAAGAAATGGAGAGGCTCTGATGGGTGCCTGACAATAGGTTAGTTTCTCCTAACCAGCACACAGGAGAGGTACACTTTCCAAGGGCATCCTGGAAGAGCATGGCTATGTACTAAAACAGCTGCCCATGTCCATTTTGACATTAAAAAGTGTAAATTATATGGATTGGTGTGGGTCAGGCTGGTCATGTACTGGCAGTGCTAAGAACCATTTTCATCCCCTTTTGCTGGTCCCCCATATCATTTGGGATTGAGGGGGGTTTTGGATTTGTTGGGCTTTTTTAGATTTTTTTTTGCTTTCTCCCATTCCTTCTTCTTTCTCCAGAAGCAGGGGACATCACTAAGATCACCAAGTTACCTTGGAAGAAAAGTAGACAGTATGTTTCTCTTGGGACTTTTTATGCATATTAGTAAACTGAAAATAAAAAAGGGAAGGTCTCATTGATGAGGACAACCTGAGGTCAAAAAGGTGAGGGAGACAGCCATCTGCCCATTATTTAGGAGAAGTGCAATCATAATCATTCTCTCAGGCACCTGTAAGGCCCTTGCAGCTGAAAAAACCATACTGCTTTTCAAGGCAGTACAAATGCTTGACGTGCTGCAAGAGCATTTGTAGAGTTGCCCATGCAATATCCCTGGTTAATAAACAGGGATATTGCATGGGCAACCTTTATCATACTACACATTGTCATTAAAGTAATTATATTGAAAAGGAAATGACTCTTTGGGTGTTTTTTCTGACTAGACGAGGCCCTGGGATTTGCCCAGAGTGTGTAAATCAGGGCCAACACAATCCCTGTAGGAATGCTGACCAGTAAATTACACTGAAAAAAAAAAGCTGAAGAACAGCTTCTTGAGCAGCATACAACAAAGATGGGCTTGGTCCAAGATTTAGTATATATTATCAGTATCATATGTATCCCTGTTGTCTCCTAATAAATGCGCACATGACAGAGTGAATTTTGAGACACACTGGCATAACAGTTTCACGCTGAAGGACTGGACGTAATTTTCTTTTCCTTGCTCTGACTGCTAAATAGTCAGAAGGCAAAAAGAGTCTAATTAGAGATGTGAAGGTCTGGAAAGGAACCAGAAATTTTCAAGAAGAAAAACCTCCTGCTTCCAGTCTGCACCACAGTGTTTAAGCAGCCGTCTGCAACGGAAAAATGGAAAAGAAACTTCCTGGAGTTTGGGTTTTTTTCTCTCCTCTTTTATCCTTTCTGAATAATATTAAGACTGAGCATTTGGACTTGTTCTTGTACAATCTTCAGTCTAATGAAGTACATAAAAATCAGGTTAAAATTCCATTCAACAGTTCTAGTTGTTTCTCTGGTTTATTATATTTCTCAGCTTTCTCTAGTCGTAGACTCTGGTTTATTAGTGCTCAGAGGAAAAACTTGACCTATGCCTTGAATATTTCAAAAAGCATGATTTAAATGCTCTACAGGACAGTCAGTGATTGTGATTATCAGGACAGTCAGTGATTAGTGATTGTGACCTTCTAGAAGATGACATGCACTATCAAAGAGGCTGACCTTATCCTAAATTTGGGGTTTACATCTAAAGCTACCTTTGGTCAATAGGATATTGTGAAAACTCTCTATTTTCAAAAAGAGATAATTTTCAAACTGCATTATCTTGTGAGGCATCTAGTGGCACAACATTTCTGAACCCTGTAACCTTAATTTTCCTCTTTGCTTGTTTATCAGTAATGGAAGGGGTTTATGTTTATCCATCCCCTTCTTCTCACTTTTTACCTTAAAATCATATCAATAAACAAAACATACTTATAATTACAGTGCACTGCAGGAGAAGGGGATGTCATAATTCAAAGTAATCAATTCACATGTATTTATTTCACAGTTTTATCAAACAGTAATTTTTATATGCTAGCTAAATAATACACTATATTTTTATATGCTAGCTAAATTAAAGATTCCTCATCTGTAAAGTAATAAGTACAATTTAACTCTGTTTACTAAGTGGTCAATTACTAAATATGTCATTTTGCCCTCATAAATAAAGATAAAACACCGTGATTAAGACTAGGACTTCCAGTCCTTAAATTTCCAGCACTGACACATGTCCCATTCTTTTTTTTTTTTTTCCTAGTGTCCCTTGAGTCATCACTTATAATCAAAGAGGGTGCTAATGCTACTGGGTCAGAGAAATATCATTCAATAGATGAGAGATGAAAAAATTACTCAGTAGAGGAGAACCTGGTCTATTTCTCCCTGCCACTCATTCACCTGGTGCTACCCACTATCTAGGGAATAGATAGTTCGATACTATCGAATTTTGGAAAGACAGAATATAATTTAAGACTTTTCTTTGCTGTCAAAACTGGGTGCTTCTGCCTTGGGAGAAACACCAGGTGTTGGCCTCCAACTGTGACACTCCTGAAGGCAATGCAGTGAAGACCTGACACAAGGCAGCCCAGAGAGCTCCACGCTCTGCTCATGGCTTACCTCCTTTAGGTTTATCTGCCTTTAGGCAACAGTGAGACCCAAAGGGCCTTGTTTCCACTAGCCCTCCATGGAAAAGACCTTCAAGATCATTGAGTTCAACCTTTGACCAACAGCATGTCAACTAAACCATATCACTAAGTGCCACGTCCAGTCGTTTCTTGAACACTTCCAGAAGTGGTGACTCCACCACCATCCTGGGCAGCCTCTTCTAATGTTTGACCATCCTTTCAGTGAATAAATTCTTCCTGATGCCCAACCTCAATATCCCCTGGTGCATCCTGAGGCAATGTCCTCTTCTCCTGTCATTGGCTGCCTGGGAGAAGAGGCCCCACCTCACTACAACCTCCTTTCAGGCAACTGTACAGAACAATAAGGTCTCCCCTGAGCCTCCTTTTCTCCAGGCTAAACACCCCCAGCTCCCTCAGCTGCTCCTCATAGGACTTAAGTTTTTGATTTATATTTTCTCGATATTTCTCTTACTGCAAAAAAACCCTCAGAAAACCCGCAAACCTCTTTTTGGTGGCAAACACAGCCTTGAAAAAACAGCACAAAACTTAAAATCCTCTGCTGCAGCTAAACATAACCATTGTTTAAAATACTTTGCACTTTAAAATGACATATTTCACTTTTTCAGGGTCACTGAATCAAGCTGGAAGGTGGCTGGAGAGAGAACAACACGTGAGTTCCAGATGTCGCTTCTAAAGCTTTTCTTCCATTAGGAGATGAGCTTTCCCTTTTGCAAAGTGCAGATGCATGGCCAGGCCCAGAGCCACCTCCCTTCCCTACACACGCCATACAGATGGACCTTGAACGTCATCTGAACACACAACTCCCACAGAAGCCAGCGAGCACAGGTAAACTCAGCCCTCAGGTATTTATTGCATGTCTAGCTCAGCATCACGTCATATGCTTGGGCCTGGTCCTACAGCTGCGGCAGTGAACCAATTTCCCTAGTTCCCCCTGGATGGGGGTATAATTAATGAACAGTCCCAGAGCTGATCCAGCTTTGACCAATAGGTTGGATTACAAGCCTCCTCAGATCTCTTCCAAAATGAATTTTCCTATGGTCCTAATGTATAGGTTCCATGGATGTAACTGCAAGGGTAAAGAAAGGGTGGGAGGAAAGATGAGCAGCAGATAGACAGAGGCTAATGTTTAAAGCACAGCTGATGACGATTTCTTATCTTCCAAGTATTAGATTGTTTGTGCTAGAAATTCCTACCTCTTCTTCCTGAATGTGAAATCAAAATTAAGTAACTGATTTTTGCTAAAGATTTTCCTGGAGATTATTTGTATTCTAGAAGGTGGAAAGACCAGGCAGTAGAATTTTGTTGGAAATCATTTATCATTTGAGTCCTTATACTCCAAACACGCACAAATACGTGAATTTTTCACCCGAAGTCTGAGCAAATGTCCTGTTTGTCCAGTTGTGGTGTACATTTTCTCTGGAAATTTACTTAACAGGTTTACAAACCATTTATTTAGTTTGATGTGCCCGTGTGCAAGACAGAGTACACAGTTTTGGGCAGGGATTTTTGAACCCAAAGTGAATTGTTTCCTCAGCAACTGTATTCCTTGGAAACAGAAAACTTTCCAAAATAGGTCTTTGCACTGGCAAATATGCAAAGCTCCGTGAAAGCCTGCGAGTCTGCAGGGCACTGCTGTAGCATTTCAATCGCACTTGGAAAACAAATCTCAAAAAGCCAGAAACTACTGGCTCTTCCCTCTGTGTCTGGCCCGTAACTCTTTTAATGATTCCCAGGAGAAAAGACACGGCTTTTTTCTGTCCCAAGGCCCTTCTGGATACCTGGATTCCTCAAGATGGAAACACGACCCTGGTATCTTAAATAGATACACGTTTCCCCCGAAAAAACCCCACGTATCTGCTGTTGCCTTGATCTCACTTCCCCTCAGGTTCTCCCCCTGCAACTCCAAACCCGCCGCCAACCCGGGGCGCACACAAGCCCTCCCCACCCCTTATTTTGGCTCTTCCCTCCTCACCTTGGAAGGCCCGCTGGCCACAGCCCCCTCCGCGGGGCGCAGCGGCGGGATGGGCGGCGGGATGGGCGGCGGGCCCCGCCCCGGGCTCCCACCGCCGCCTCCGCGGGCGGCCNNNNGGCGGCTGGCAGGGAGGGAAGGGGCGCGCCGGGGCAGGCCAGGCCAGGCCAGGTCCCACCGGGCAGCTGAGGCCGCACTTGTTGCGCTCCAGCGCGGGGCCGGGGCCGTGGCAGCGCAGCCGGGAGCTCTGGTGGCGCCGCCCGCCGGGGAGGGAGCGGGGCCGGGCGCGGGGCCGCCGTGTGCGCTGCCCACCCTGCCCCGGCAGGATTTACCCTGCTCGGCATGGGCGCTCTCGGCTTCTCGTCCCCAGCCTGAGCGTCACGGGGAGTGCTCGAGCCCCGCGAGCAGTTTTGTTTGGGAATGCTCGCGTCCCTGTTGGTTACGCGTTTAACTTACAGCGAGGTCTTTATTCGCCTTCTTGCAGCTCTCTGTAAGCGCGTTATGTGAAGTACGTACGATCAGCTACGACACCAAGCAAAATCACGGCTCCTGCAATTTGAGGTAATTTGTGACACGCCTACAGATGTTAAGAGAGCTACGGGAAGGTAAACAGCTTACATCAGTAAAACTGACAGGTCCTGTGAGTGTCTGATCACACACTGGAAACATTCCTTAGAATTACAGGGGGAATAGAAAATGAGGTGTGAGTCAGAAATAAATGTATTTCTGAATATCGGGGCTGGATAAGATTGTGAAAAAGTGAGTACTTAACAGCCTTAAGTGAAACACGAAGGATGTGCTGGAAATAAGGGCAGGAGTGCTTGCTTAGCTCTTGGCACTAGCTAGTATCTGGCCATGACTGGCTTTTCCATCATTAGGCTTTCCTAGATTTGGTGTTACTTTCGCAGTCTCATGTTGAAGAATCTCTCCCCTGTTCTCAACAGAGGGAACTATTTCCTTTTTTTGTACCCCATTAGTTTTCACCATGTAGCCTGGAAATACTCTTGAGACAACAGGCAGAGGGTTGCAAGAAGGAAGTAGCTTTTTGTCTTAAGAATGCTCTTTTAAACCCAGGTTTTATAACTTTGATGTTTAATGTCCGTGTCCTTATGAAGTACTGTGAGGGTTTGGGTCCAGGTTTGGTTTGGGATCACCACAGCGTATGTGTGTACACTGAATCAAAAGCAAAATCAAGTATATTTCCATCCTTAATTTTGTTAAAGGAGTTACATAATTTTTAATGTTTCTTGGCCTCTACTGCTCAGCCTGGAAACCCTACTTACCAGATACATCCTTTGAAGAGCCCCCTTTGAAGAGAAAAGACAGTAGGCAGAAGGATGTGCATGTGATTGGGTTAGATCTGTCTTAGAGAACAAGGTAATGGTGGGACAAGCCTCAGCCTGGAAGAAGGCAGTACCTTCATATTTCAACTAGGCATTGCAATGTAAATTTTCAGGTGGGCTTTTCAGTGCATTTCCAGAGCCATGAGATTACACCTGTACTGTATGTGTCAGGGTTTCTAGGAGACTGCAGGCGGTCCCCAGAACTGTCAGTCTCATAATTGGTAGGATTACATATCTCAGAGCTTAAAAGTGGAACAGTAAAACCCCATGAGTTAGCATACTTCTCTGGAGAAATTGATTCTGTCCTGACAGGGCCAGTTCCTGCAATTTGCTGAAGCTGGACTTCTGACAGTGTTGCTGTTTTGCATCCCTTGATGCACAACCCAGGTAGATTATTTGGGCAGCCTCATTTTTTTATGCAAAAAAAGTAATTGTACATTGAAAAACGTATAGCAGACTATCTTAGTAGCTGGAAAAATAACTGCACTTTGAGTTATACATACAAGTTCATAACAGTAACTGCATAATCTTGTGGGTACTTGTGAGTAAAGAGGATGTTTTTACAAGTTGATTCTTGTGAACGAACGGTTCCAGTTAAATCAGTGGTTCCAGATGCTGCATGAAATAGGAGCATGGGTTGAAGCTGTTTTTTCTTTTGATTTTTTCCTTTGTTCTGTTCCTTGCTGATTTTAATTGTTACTTAATGATGACTGATGAGGTATCTGAAAGGAGAACTGTGACTCTTGCCTGGCTAAACACTAGTTTGTGTAAAGAAAAGCTTGAAATGATGATCTGTGAGGAAAGATAATGTGCTGTTAAAACAGCAGGAATGTGGAAAAAGAGAAGCACGTCTTCTATTAGTTGATAAAAGAATGTTGAAACTAATTCTATTCCTTATCTCACACCTGCATTTCTTCCTGTAATAGAGTTTTAAAAAGGAAAAAGTTGCTTTTGACTTTACTCTTCATGAGAGAAATAACAAAATACATGTTCAAGGAAAAGCTGCAGTGCAGTGTTAAATATTAGTGCTTATAATTTGAGTTAGTGTTTCCAAAAGGGTATGAGTTCTGTGTGTGAAAGAAGACAGAGGCCTGTTAATTTTAGAGGAAAGGAGAGACTTGTAGAGGGGATGTAGACACTTGCCTAGGTGTAGGAGGATGGAAATAGGAATTAGGTAACAGCTTTTAAAAAAAAAAAAAAGTAACATTAAAAAGTTATTTTGATGACCAGAAGCGGGGCACATTATCTCTAAAACTTTCTTTAAGATATGGGAAACAGGACACTTGTATCAGCGGAGACATGATACTTGTGAATTTGGCTTTCTTCCAAAGTAAGAAGCTTTAAGCACACTTTGAAGGAAAGGTTTACAGGGGAAAATGGCTGAGACAGGCTAAACTCTAATAGGACTTGTGCTGTCTTGTTATGCCTTCAAGTGTGACCTCTGATTTCCTGTTTTGTATGAGTGGAATGAATTTTTGTGCAGAGATGTTCTGGAGGATAATAATCTCCAGTTACACTTGCAGGCTGGTGAAATAGGTATGGATGTTTCCAGTCATCCTTGGAAAATGACTTAAAACTTATGTGAGGGCATGAATGAATATAGGACAGACATAAGGGTGTCATCGTGGGCAGAAACAGAACCCTTTAATGCTCTTGATATTTAAGTAGCATAATTTTTTAATAACATTTAACTACATACAAATTGGGCCCTAATCTGTTGGGTTTCTTTGGATTTCGTGCTGGATTTAATTAGAGCAGAGAATGCCTCCTGTTTTCCTAAACTTGAGTAGAAGGAAAGAACAATGCTTGCGGTGTTCAGACCTGCAGCTGTCAGAGGTTTCCTGTTCCCGATTAGTCTTTGCCTGCTCTTGTGTCAAATCAGATATACTGTAATCCCTCTGTACTGGCTCTTCTCCTCTCCAGTTTCCACTCTGATCTGGAGATAGGTGTTCAGAGCAAAGTTTAAGAGTTACTAGAGAGAATTGCACAGGCTTTTGTGATTGTTAGGCTGATCCTTTGATCTTTTTCAGCTTTTTAGGAAAGAAGTAGAGTTGTTGATATTCCGGAGTCTTCTAGCTGAATACTCCTTGAAGTTTTTAATATACTGCTGTAAAATTAAAATAGCTGGAAGCTACCTATTAAAGAATTTTAGTTGCCAAGGTCTAAGTTTAAAGCTTTGTCATCTTTCATTTTGAACTCTCCGTTAAAGGTATAGCGATGTAGGGAGTTGCATTCTTTTTCAGGTGTCAGAAATATCCTGAATGATTGAATTCAATCTCTGTGCTTCCAGCTTTGAACTGTTACTTATCTGTCTTGGTCCATTGAGCCTGTGAAGCTTGTAATTGCAGTGGAGCATTTCAGGAAAACAGCCCTGTGAGATGGTGAGATTTTTCTTATCTCTAGTTTAATGTCTGAGAAACTGAGGCGTGGGGGCAAACTGACAAATTAGGTAGGAAGTCTGAACAAGTTAATAAGTGATTCTTGTAGCCTATGTACCAGCCTTTCTTGGTGGAATAAAAGGATTCTGTCTTTTGGAAGGTGTTAATCTGTATTTATTGGAAGCTTCCTTGCTTCAACCGTGGCAGTGCTGCTGTTCTTGTAGTATAGCACCAAAACTAACTCAGCAATAGGAATAACAAAATCTACACACTGGCAATTAAGTGCTTGCTGTAAACTAGATGCCAGGTTGGCAGGGTGGAGGCATGCTGATGCAAAACTGCTGAAACCCAGACTAGTGTGTTCCGCAAATCTGCGTAATGACACAGCATTATGCAGCTCTAGGACACCTCGATGCTGATTATCAGCTTCCCCTATGAGCCACTGCTCCAGTGCAGCTGTTGAGATCAACACCTGAAGGGAAAGTTGTCTCAGCAGCACATTTGAATGCATGTTGGACCTCAACATGCAGCAGTACTTGTTGTGCTAAGTTGAGTCATAAAATGATTTTGCGTCTGTTCGTTTAGGTGTTCTGAAGCTTTTCTATGGCAAAAGTTCTGCATTAAACTACTGCTCTCGAGTATGTGAATTACCTTTGTCCCTAGCTTGGGGGGTAGTCAGGGATACTTGAGACCGGTGCTTTTTTGCTTAAAGATTATCTTGGTTAACACATTCCCACACGGGATAAAGTGATTTTTGTCATGGCAGTCCGCTGATCTTTTATCAGTATCTGGAGGCACTGCTGAAAGTGGTGGAATGTCGCACCAAACTGGTAACTCCTGGTACACTCTACACTAAAATTCTGATAGAATTGGAGTCATTGTGAGCACCCTCTAAATTTCTGTGGAAATCCAGTGTAGTAAATAAATTGGTATCCAAATTGAAGGTGAAAAGAGTATAATCTTAGTCTGAATTTATGCATAAATTAGGGGTCTGTGGACCTCTTTTTGAATGGGACTCCTGGATGTTCCTGTAGCATAAGCAGATATTGTAGTACTTGCTTATGACTACTTTTTATTTGCTTGATAATATCCTATAGCACATGCACCATATATGTATGTGACAGAGACAACTTCTGTTGTGTTTACACCTTCACTGTGTTCCAGCTGTCGATTTAGCCACTGAATAATGATTTTCCAGTATAACAGCCTTTAACAAAGGAAAATGGTGTCTGTTAACAAGCCAGCTGTACTCATAAACAGGGGAGCTCAGTGATGATTGTCCTCAGTGTTGTGAATTACAGGGATTTTCACTGG
>WAAG01012148.1:802-15196 GCA_013390105.1 Tichodroma muraria | reverse complement strand
CTGGCTTTTATCTGATCTCTTTGCATTGTAAGTGTAAGATAGAAAATAAATGGAAAAATATTTGCAGGCTGAAAAGTAAAGCCATTATCAATTTTGCCAACCATTTAATAAACAAAAAAGTGATAAACCCCCAAAACATTATTTAAAAAAACAATAACAAAAGATAATGGGATTATTTTCACTTGCCATCTGATTTTTATTCTTTAAATGCATAAATATTAAATCCAGCAAAGACTGACAAATAATTCATTATGACAGTCTGAATGGAAGCAGCTTAGACTTCCTCCTTTGGACTCTCGGATGAAACCTAACAGCATGTGTTTGAGTAAAACAAGCCTTCCAGAAATACATCTTGTTCTGTGGAGATTTCCAGAGAGGCAGAAGAGTCTCAGCTCCATACTAAGGTTTAGAATGAGAACAACTTACTGGTAAATATGAGATTTTTTCATTGCCAAATATGACCCACCTAAGCATCAGGGACCTTCAGAAAAAGACATTGTGAAGACACAAGATTGGCAGCTAGAGGAATTTTAAACAACTGATGCTCACTTCTGTGTTGCTTGTGAACTATTAAGCAGGTTTTTGTGCCTCTAGTTTCGTGAAGACTTTCCACTTTTGCTCCTGACACAAATGCTTTCTCTGACAGTGAGTGTACAACCCAGACATTTTGCTTGGAGTAATACCAGGAATCCATCCTCTGCCAATTTCTAGCCCTGTGTCAAAGCAGGTTGGTTTTATTTTTCCCCTATTTTATGAAAATAATTGTCTTCAACAAGGGATGTATATGACAGATGAAGAAAACAGGTTTTGAGGCCACATGAGAGACACATCCTAACAGAAATGAAAANGCCCTGCTTCAGCACTCGAGAGCAGAGAAGGCAGGAAGTACCTGCACATTTTCTCCCTCTGGATTGGATGACTGCGTGATTTTGGTGCCAGATTGTGGGTATGGACCAGAATGGCACATGACAGATATTAGGTGCCATGCAAACAGGATGAAAAGACAGCACTGGATGGAGAGGGCATTGTTATTACTGTCTTATTTTGCTCTTTGTGGTCAGTGCTGCAGACTTCAAACATATATGTGTGGGAAACTCACTTCAGCTGCTGCTGAAACCATATTTTCTGTTATTTTCATATTTAGTGGTCTGGCTTAGACCACACACAGATTACAAAGTGTGTTATGACTCATGGCTGTTGCTGCTGATGGATCTTTGGTTTACCAATGCCATAAAATTTCTCCCCAACTTCCTTCAGATGATTTATAGTGTGGAAGAACAAGTTGGAGGACTATTCTCATTGGGAAATGAATTCTCAGCTCATTGTTCAAGTAGATTTTCAAGATCACAGTCCTGTGCTTCCTCCACATCCTGCAAGGACAGGAATGGCTCTTTTTTCAAATATGTGTATTTGTCTCTGGCCAAACCATCCATTGAGGATCCACATGGCCCTGCAATCAAAGATACCCTGTGCTGCAAGTGGATTTTTAAATGGGTCTTCTACGTTAAGCTGTATAATTGATAATGTGGAGATGAGACAGAAAAAGAAAGAAAATAAATGTAAGCCTGTTTAGGAATCTATGTTCCTTACAGACTTTGCCTAATTTTCTGAATGCAAAGTAAATTGTTTCTGTCTGTAGATACAGAAAAGAATTGCCACATTTGTAAATGATTGTTGTAGGTGAAGGTTGGGTTTTTCAAAATGACTGTCTGGCTCAGATAGTAACCAAACAGTGGAGGTGGAACAAGTCTGTTGAACCAAGTTGCTACACTACAAAGTAAAGCTCCAAAAAGGTAAGTTCAAAATTCAGTGGAAGACAATACAGACCAACTTCAGACATCAGGTAGAAAAGTTTGTCCCATTACTTTCTGACTGATAAGACACAGTTATTAATAGCCAAGTTTACTAAGGTTTGTCAAAATCACTTTGGATGCCCTCAAAACATTCTTGAATAATAATCTGTTAGTCAATAAAGACAGACCTGTGGGGAGTAATTCTGCTTATTTAAACACCATTGCAAACAAACAAACTGAATATTAAATCTTTCTAGTCTACTTTGCAGACTTCTGTGGGCATCTAGATGATGCAGTCCAGGTGGAGACATGGATACATAGAAGCCAATATTTAGTCAGAAGAATCCTGGCTGTTAATCCTCCCAGTTAAAGCTCCTTAACACACTATGTATCTGTTCCATAAGTTGCTTAGGATCTTTTCAGATCATCTGATCCACACAAATAAGAAAAGATTGAGTGATTTTTCAAATACCTGTCCAAAGACTGGAGATATGAACACACTTGTGCATCAGAAATCCCACACCCTCAAAATTCCAGAGTCAAGTCTATGAAACTATTGCCACAAACTCATGCTGATTTTCATCAGTACTGTTTATTAGGTTGGAAAGTACTTAAAGGATAAAAGCAATTTAGTAGTAATCCTGCTCTGAAATGGAATTAAATTACTTGAGAACTTTAAAGCTTCTCTTTAAGTTGAACTCTTCTTCCAGATTATACACATTAGTTTTCCTTTTGGAAACATGCACAACAACATAGCCCTGACTTAAATGCACAGCCAGTACAGTCATATGCATGGGCTGTATATTTTCTTTTTCAAGTGGGGTCTGATCTTGTAACCACTGAATGTGAATAAAAGCATCTATTAACTCTGGTGTGCAGGACCATGATCGTGGGTACCTGTGAATGTGACATTAGATTTTTCCCTACCATGATCACTCAGCTTCTAAGACTTGCAGGACATAACTACACCAATTTTTCCACCATAGATGTTCTGGTCAATTGGTGTGAAAGACATTCTTTTCATCAATGGAATAATGTGGCAAGAAAACAGACTACACATTGTGGTTTGGGCTTTTGAATTATGTCAGGAGAATTCATACAGTTTGGACACACTGTTGTAAATCACTGTTACCTTCCCATCACAACTTGTGTACAGAAGAGATAGGTATTTAAAAGATTTGAGGGTACTGTTATAATCAAATGCTTGAATAGAGAGGATTTCCCCATCCTCTTTGCCCCTATGCTGCCCCTCCTGTCTCTGGGACTGTGACAGCTGGCAAACACCAGTCCCTGCCTTGCCCAGGCAGCATGTTTCAGAGAGGCTCCTGGTATTTGCAGGTTGCAGGCAGTTCCATCTGACATGAGAAAAAAGGACTTAAGCAACTGACATCAGTGGAGGATGGAGTACCACAGAACTTGCCTGACTCTATTTGTGCCCCTCCTGCTGCTCCCATTGGCTTTGGCCTGTGCATTCCTCTCTGTGCTGTGCAAGCAGAAAGTAGTGTGTGCCCAAGTGTCCTTGAACATTTCCCAACACATTGCACAATCCTTGTGTCCGTGTGAACTGGGGGGTACGTGACCTCCACACGTCTTGGGAGAGCACTTGATACTGCCCACACACCCTCACTGGCATAGTAAGTGCTGCCAGTTTGTGATCAAAGAGTACTTTGAGCTTCCTGGGAGCAGTGGGGTGAAGTGGAGTGCCAAGGGGGATGTTCTTCTCCACCCACCTTGGTGCAGACCCAAGGGAACCACATGCCTGATGTGTGAGAGCCTCCAGAAAATCCTTTGAGGACAGGGAAGTCCAACCACAGAGGCTGGGCCATTGTTCATTGGCCTCTAAGAAAACCCAAATTAAACAATTATACAGTAAATACATGTCATCTTCCAGATGGAGTCATGTGGGCTCTGGGGCTGGCTTTGGCTTGCCATGAAGACAAGGATGCCCAATGCTTTTGTGAAGCCAAGACCCTTGTACACAAATTGGAGGCATTAGAGCTTTTTCCAAGGTATATTAGGTGTTTAATATGCAAAACATAAACCGTGTCTCAGATGATGAAATGGGTTGAGCAGCTGGTAAGAAAGTCTTCTCCTGAGGACTATTAAAGCAGGAACATTTAGATACATAAAGGACATTGAGTAAAGGCCAAGAAAAGCTCATCCCCTGACAAGCTGCTGCCTAATTCTGCTACTGTTTTGGTCTCTCTGTGCCTGGACTCTGAGCAGTGCCCATGCACTGAACACTGGAGACTTGGTGTCTCATTTTACTGACAAAGTTGCAAAGTCAGAGTGATTTGGTACTAAAATTACTGGTGTTGCAGGGTGGTTGTGGACCTGCACAGCAACTGGACCCTGCAGGAGTGTAGGACCAGGCCACGTGCATTCTGGGGACACTGACAGCCAGCTGAATATGAGCCAGGGTGTGCCCAGGTGGCCAAGAAGACCAATGGCACCTGGCCTGGATCAGCAACAGTGTGGCCAGCAGGACCAGGGCAGGGATTGTCCCCCTGTACTCAGCACTGGTGAGGCCACACCTGGAGTGCTGTGGCCAGTTCTGGGCCCCTCACTGCAAGAAGGACATTGAGGGGCTGGAGTGTGTCCAGGGAAGGGCAGCAGAGCTGGGGAAGGGTCTGGAGCACAAGTCAGATGAGGAGCAGCTGAGGGAGCTGGGAATGTTTAGCCTGGAGAAAAGGAGGCTCAGGGGAGAGCTTATCAATCTCTTCAACTACCTGAAAAGAAGCTGTAGGGAAGTGGAGGTTGGTCTCTTCTCCCAGATAAGAGGTGACAAGACTAGAGGAAATGGCCACAAGTTGTACCAGGGGAGTTTTGGGTTGGATATTAGGAAAGATTTCTTCACTGAAAGGGTTGCCAAGCATTGGAACAGGCTTCCCAGGGAGGTGGCTGAGTCACCATCCCTTGAATTGTTCAAAAAACATGTGGATATAGGATTTAGGGACATGGTTTAGTGGTGAGCATGACAGTGTTAAGTTAATGTTTGGATTTGATGATCTTAAAGGTCTTTTCCAACCTAAATGATTCTATGGTCTCAGTGTTGAATCAGGACAGAAAATACTATTATCAATCACATTCCTATCTTTAGGTGTATTCTTGCTTTTTCACAGGGTGACATGCCTCTGTATCAAATGGTATAGAATTGTGCAGGACACATTTTATGATAAAGGATCTCTGTTGCCCTTATAATTGTCTAAAAGACTAAACTATCAGTAGAGTAGAGCAAATTTTCCTTTGAGCAGAGACTGAGCAGTAATGAGAAACTGAAAAGGATTTGAATGCTGTAGTGAATATTAAGTTTCTTCTTCTGTTCTTTATTTAGATTATAGGTAAGCATGTAGGCAGATAGGTGATTAAAGATACAGAAATCATAGACTTCAGGGAAATGAAGGATTAGGGCTTGGCTTTTTCACCTGAACTCATGTGATAAACTTCCTTTCAACATTTATTATTGTCTTGAACACTGGGATTAGGCTGTGCTAAACACTGAAGAAGAAAACCCCAAACCCAACAACATAAAACTAAACAAAATCCCTGCTGGTATGAATTTACCATCTGGATACAAATGACACTGTGCACAGACCACATGCAGGCTCTCTCATGCCTGTGTTCAGAGCTGAGGTTTTGGCCCTAACCTATCTACCCTCAGATTTTCTCCCGGATTCCCAAAGCTATTGTTTCTCACATTTGTAGAATAATAGGAAAATTCAGTGGTAAGGGTTCTTGATTCTGAAAAGTGGGCCACAAATGTGTGATTGTATAGGATGCATTAGAAAGCAATTACATTAAAACCGGGTTTAAAATGTCTTAAATAAAAAAGGAGGTAGTGTTTCGTAAGAGATATGCACACTGCAATTATACACGGCACTTGAAATCTCATTACATTCTACATTTTGTGTGCTGTGTGAGGCGATCTGCAACAGAGCATGGTGTCCTCTCCTGGCTGAATGCTCAGTCTCATCCTGACTGACTGAACCCTCACTCACTCGGAGGAAATATGCATAATAATTGAGAAAAAGCAAATTACTAAAAAATTTCAGGCGAGAAACGAATCAGTTGTTGACTCATGCTAAAAATACTTTCATGGGTAACACATAGGACCATGAGATCCTGCATCATGCATGTGCCACACAGAGCCTGGGGTCATGTGAATGAATGAGCAATAGTACTCAAAGGACCTTTTTCCAGTGTATTAGGGGAGTATGGCTGGAGGTATAAATCACTGTGAAAGCTACCAGCATTTGCAAACTAACACAATGAACAGCTGTGGTTTTTTCCACTATTAAGTCAAGAACAATTACAAACTACAGTAATCAAATATGAAGATAATGTTTATAATAAGAACAGCAGTAGGAAGTGGAAAGAAAATAGGAAGCAGAAAAATCCAGTGCGCTCTGTAGCCTGGAGGAAGGCAGAAGGAATTAGGACATATTTCTGGATTTTATTCCTTTATGTCAGTCAGTTCCACACAGCATGTGCTGTGGAGGAGCCGGAGAAACAGACATAAAATAGCAACAAGGCCACAGCGTATGAGGAAATGTAATCCACAGTCCAGAGCAGGGTAGAACTGGGAGGTGTGCCTGGGAGGGGTGTCAGTGGCTGTGGCAATTCCTTACAGAGAGGAATTCAGCCAGTTTAAAAATAGAAGTTGTCAGGCAAAACAGAACGTCCTGGAGACAAGCAGGTGGCTGCAGCAGATTTTTGTTTGAAATGATAAGGTGAAGGAAAATTACTAGCTTCATCCAACCTTTCTGTTTCTTGAGATTGAGAAGAAGTCAGGAAAGCTTATGGAAATCTCTTGCCTTCCCACTGGACACCCCTTTTCATGGAAAAATTAAGATAATGTGCAATATGAACTCTTGCCTTTTCTCCAGTTAGTGTATTGATGTTCTCTTTGCAAGGTCACTTAAGAGGCCAGATGTAAAATGTAATTTACTGCTTGTGTCAAAGGTTTTTTAGTTTCTCCGGGCTCTGTAACACTTATCCTCATCCCTGCTAGCACTTGGAGACAGTTGCCTCTGGCAAGGAAGGAAGGGATCTATTCCTAAAGTAACCAGATTATGTCAGAAATGGGAACAGGCAGAAGCAGACATACAACAGCCAGAGAAATCTATCAGTGATTCCCAGGGGCTCTTAGCAAACAGCCTTGACACATTCTGTGCAGGAATTTACCGCCAGTGTAACCAGATAAAGCTCCATGCTCTGCAAGAAGGACAAAGCATTTTCATTGATTAGATGTTACATGCAAACCAATAAACATATCATCAAAGTACATGCTTTTGCAGATAACTCTTTTTAAAAAGAGTGGACATAGTTCTTTGTGTCTAAAGTACCTCTGCTGTACAGGGAAAGATACATCATTCCTAAGTTTGGATGACTATAGTGCTTGTTTCTCTATCTGAACTCCTGACACTGCCAATGGAAACAAAAAGTAGGCAGTTTCAAATATGATTTATATAGTGTGTTTTAGACATTGACTTGAGAGTGACATAATGGACATTTGTAACCACCATTAAGAAAAGCCAGGTGAATGTCTCTGACATGCTATTCTGCACATCTGGTCACACAGAAAGGAGTAGTTTAACCTAAGAGGCTTGGCCTGTGTAGACCACCACTGCTCAAGAACGGTAACGTCCTGCCCCATGTGGATATGCTGGTTTTTTAACCTGCAATGTTTTACAGTCATCTGGGGCAACCTCACTGATCTGTTTGAGCTAGCAATGGGAGGATTATGACCCATGCCTTTGGGGCAGCACTGCCTGAACCAGGTCTCTTTTCTGGGCTGTTGTGTCTTTGTACTTGCAGGGAATCCTGAACACTTCACATTTCACTCCCCAAACAGCAGTAGGGACTGCCAGAGCTGTACTTTGCAGTGTATTACCATGAAAACAAGCAGTCTAGTCTTCTCCTATTCCTTTTCCTGATCCTTTTCCTGTTCCACTGAAAAAGGTATTGACAGCAGTATATGAGCCTACAAAGTTCTGAGGCATAGGTAAGTCCCCTCCAAATCCTTTGGTTTTCAGCTGCACACCCTGATTTACCTGGTATGTAGGTGAGACTAATTTCTGGTATGTAGGTGAGACTAATTACCACTTGGTTTCTTCTACAGATCTGCCCTGCTCTCTTTGTCTTTATCCTGAAGCTTCTTGCCATTTCTGTTATTTATTTTTCCACAAAATATGCTCATTTTGCAAATTTGTAACTGTTCAAGCGGGGTATGAAAGGCATGCAGTAGGCTTGAAATCAGAGTCTGGGTAGGACATTTCCAACTAATTTCCATCCTTTGAGTTCCTCAGAAATGGCAGTTTCCACCATTGGGAAACTCTAGCATTTCTGACCTTGTATTCCAAACTGAAAAACCCCAAACAAGCAGGAAATCTGAAATCTTATACTAGTACAGGCATTTTGACCTGTGTCTGTGTGATAAGGAATTAGGAGAGAAGTTTGAATTCTGCAAAACAAATATTTTTCAAAGGAAAAATGTTAGTCATGATACTTCTAGCCACAGCTAAGTGAAGTCTATCTGTTTATTCAGATCTAAATTTCTTCACTAAATTCACTTGGCAGGATACTGGCTTAAGAGAGATTATTTTGCCAGCATGCTGTTCTGCAGCATTTTCCAATTTTGCTCAAATAGCTTTTCCCCAGATAGCCCACGGGTAGGTGGTATAAACAGTAGCATATATATTGTGACTACCTTTCCAATTTCAAAGGAAGTTCAAGTTCATTTGCTATTGCAGTATCTATCTGGCAAATGACTTCTAGTCATAATCTATGATGCTACCTTCTGTGTTTGTGCAATTAAAAAGAGATGATCAATCTTCAAAATGTCACATTGTAATGCGTAATGACCTTGTATGCACATTCAGGAGGGATGAACACTTTGCCTGTGTTTGCTCTTATGGCAAAGAAGTGTCTTTGTTCTTGTTACTGCCTTTTCTGTGGCAAAGGCAGAAAATGTTAGATACATCTCTGGTGTAAACCAGTACACCTTATAAAGAGACAGATTTGATTAAGTGATTTTGAAGAGGTTTTCTCCAACTGATAGAAAATATGGATATGAAGCCTCAAAAGTGCAAGTCAGGATACAAAAGGATTTTGCTCAGTGCATCTGTTAGAGAAAGCAAGGGTGTGCATATATTTCCATACTCAGGATGCAGAAAGGAAGGGATGTTAAGATCCAGTTATTAAAATTGTTAGAGATATGCCTCTGCCCTGATTAAGGTGAAAATGAGACCATGTGCCAAAGTCAATAATATGGATTGTATTTAACAGTAAATGTGAGAGAGAGGAAGAGAAAAAAGGGGTGGGGGGAAGAGAAAGAGAGTGATGGAGAGACAGATTAAGTAGAAAATATCACCACTCCCTGGATCCCAACAGCATCCTGTTGATCCTGTTCTGGTCTTCTCCGTGCTGGATGTCCTGCTAAACATAGAGTTCAGTGGATTAATATATGTTCAGACTGGGTGGGAATACCCAGGTAACTCACCTTGTTAGGGGGAAGTTTGGAACTGTCTCTTGCAAAAGACTGGATCTTTCGGCATTGTTCGGCATCACATGCAGCCCTCTGGTGCAGGGTCTCAGGAATGAGTCTCAGGGTGTTGGAAGTCAGGAGATTGGACTCCCTCTGGGTCTCTCAGAGGGAGAAGGGAATTTAGAATTTGAGTTAAAACCTTTGGAGAAATTGATATATATTATACCATATAAATAAGTGTAAGTTTTAGTGTTAAGTAAGTAAGAATATATTTCATGCTTTTCTAAGTGCCTTAGTAGAAAACAGAGTACCCTAAGTCCTAGTTAAAAGTTCAGTACTTTCCCTAGTCATAACTAAAACATGGCAGAATATTGTTTTGCATTCTTAGCTAAAACCATAAATGTAAACAGATAGGACATGTACACAGATAAAGTGCGCAAATATACGTAAAGATGTGTAAGAACTGACACTGTCTTTCAGATTTTAAAATACAATTTTAATAAGTACAGAGAGATTGTTTTGGAATCATGTTTTTAGCTAATTAGTTGATTTAAGGTTAAAATTCTCATCTGAGGCCTGCTGTTGGCTGCTCTTTACACACTGCTCACTGCTGCTTACTTTGCTTTACCTGCACGCATTCTCACAAGGACGCACTCACACAGATGAAGAAGAAGAAGAAGAAGAAGAAGAAGAGGAGGAAGAAGAAGAAGAAGAAGAAAAGTGTAACAGCTGCTGCTTCTCCTGCTCAAACTTTATACTAGAGAAAACTGCAAGAAATGCTGCTGCTGCTTGGCTCGAGACTTCACACCAGAGAAGACTGCAAAGAATGCTGCTGCTACTTGACTCAGGACTTTATACCAGAAAAAGNAGGTTACACCACACACCAAAAAACTTCCCTTCTCCCTCCGTGCTTGAGGAGTGCACGCAAACCTGGCATCAGCAAAGGATCTATGGGCTATGGTCCCTCCCACCCGGAACACAGCCTGGGCTGATTGTCAGGGCAGCTGCTGGGTTTGGCTTTCCTTGTGGATACATTCTCCTCCTTAGACCTGGGGTGGCTTGACTCACAGTCCAGCTCCTATCAGGAGGCGTATCTGAGTAAGGGAGTGGGCTTTGGTGGTCACAGCTTCTTTAACAATGTTTAAGCCTATTACAATAATATTTCAGTCTCCCACAGGGGGTTTTATATTGTGGCCACTAGAACAAGAACCTCTTCAGTATCTTCTGGGTCCTACTAGAATTAACAAAGCACTGCCAAGCAAGCCAGTCCCATGGGGACTGTTCAGCCATCACCTCACTTCACCTCTGTCCTGGCCTTCTAATATTTCCTCTGTGAGCAACAGCTGTGTGTCAGGATAAGCTCTGTTCAGGACAAGGCTTGACTGGCATCTTCCTCCCGCACCATCCTGCAGAGGGATTTCACTGGCAAAAGATCTTTGACCTCTGCTCCTCTTCCCTTACTTTCTTTCTCAATCTGCTTACTGTAAGTTCAGTCCTCGGGAGAAAAATGACATTGTGATCATTGTGACACCTGTAAGTGAAATGAACAACGGTAACTCCTTTTATCTGAGATTTTTGTGCTTCTCAAAACACTTCAGCAAAGTCTGTAGGTTGGCATCTCATTTTTCTTTGGTAGAGGTCTCTGAGGCAAAAGGCCAAAACAAGGACTGTAGGGCAGTATCTGTGCCAGTCATTAGACCCTGGATAGGATAGGAATAGAATAGCATAAAGCAGAACAGAACGGAACAGAATATTTTGGTTGGAAGGGACCTACAAGGATCATCTGCTCCAACTGCCTAACCAGTCTCAGGGTTGACCAAGTTAAAACATTTTGTTAAGAGCATTATCCAAATGCCTCTTAAACACTAACAGGCCTGGGGCATTTACCACCTCTCCAAGAAGCCTGTTCCAGTGTTTGGCCACCCTCTTGGTACAGAAATACTTCCCAGTATCCAGTCTAAACCTCGCCTGGTGCACCTTTGAACTACTCCCACATCCTATCACTGGATCTCAGGGTGAAGAGTTCATCCCTCTCCCCTTGCCCTCCTCAGAAGCTGTAGCAATGAGGTTGGTGTTAAGCTGCCTCTTGTCCCAGCTAGACAAGCCCAGGGCCCATCGCCACTCCTCATAGGACATGTCACAGGACGTGCCTTCCAGCCTTTTTACCAGCTTTGCTGTCCTACTCTGAACATGCTCAAGAACTTTCACTTCCTTCTCAATTGTTGGGGCCAAGAACAGCACACAGTGCTCAAAGTGAGGCTACACTAAGAGCCTCAACAGCGGGATAATCACCACTTTAGATATCTCCATTTGAACTAGACACCTTAGCTTCCCTTCCCAGTTAGCAGGCAGAAGTAGACTGATTCATTGTGCCTGTGGTAGATGATATGAACAGCACCCATTCCTCCTGCTTGATCACAAAGGTAATGCAGTGATGACAAGCTTAGCAGCAGGTGTCCATGTTTTAGAAACTGATGTGCAGTGAGTCGCATTTTCTTCATTGTGATAAATGTCAGCATTCTCTGGCATTACTCTTGACGCACTATCAATACTACCTGCTGCCCTGTGATAAATGTCATGTTCAGACTCAGCTCCAAGGTACAGATGAGACTGATCTTGTTTGGTCTGGGGTGCAACTTGTAGATCTTATCTAATGTCTTTGGCAAACTTTGTGATTGAAAAGTTCCCCAAGGTAGTTGACTACAAAGGACATTTGCCAGCCATAACTTGTGTAAAAGAGTGAGAAAACAAGATCAAAGGACTATTTTTTGGTTTTGATATCACTCAGAGTTAGAGAGCTTTAGAACCAGTTAGCCTTGATTAAGGCGGATAAACAGGAAAACAGAACAAGCAAACAGGAAACTACTTTGTAGTGTTGTAGCTTCTGAAAGCTCAGTCCTTCTTACCCATCCCATTCTAGCGTACATCTCTCAAGAGACACAGTTTTTCCAAGTGTGGGCCATTGCTAATCCCAGGTGAAAAATGCCCTGTTCTGAATTACCAAAGATGTACTAAAGTAAATGTGATAACATTTACTCATTGTTAGCTGCTTCACCAGAATGGTTTGGAAAACAGCATTTGTAGGACTGGGATTTTGGAGAGCCAGGATCTCTAGCTAGTAAGAAAATGTCATATTGCTTTTCACTTTATTTTCAGTTTTACAATCTTGCATGATAAACATAAAACAAATCACTTCTCACTCATTAATCTTCCAGTAGAGAAGACTCAAGCCATATCTCCAGGGCAAACAGTGTTAAAAGAGTCTCATAAGATTGTGAGACGCCTTGTCTCAGCACAGCCAGCTGTCTTTGGCTGGGAGAAATTACAGTCGTTCTGTCTTTGCCTGTACAGCCACTGGGATATACATCACCTTGAAGCAGCTACTCTCAAATCCCATTTGAGTCCCTTGTGATAGTCATAGTACCACAGAAACCATTTATCAATGCCTTAAAGGACCATTTTGATTCAACTAGGGGAAACAGGGAGATAAAATATTATCATTTTTTCCTGATTAAAGAAATCCCAAATCTCAGGTTTAATTTTAATGGAGTGGGAGGAGAGGTGTGTTTAAAGGATCATATCCATTTGGCTAAATTAATTATTGAGCTTAAAAGCTCTGACATAATCAAGCAGGAAAGATGAAATCATACTGGGAAGCAAATACTATGTTTGGAAATCAAGACACTTATTTGCATATATGCCACAAGAGAAAGATAAAGGACAGATGGCTTCTTGATCATCAGTTCAGTTTTCATGTTGTCAAGCCTTGTAGAGATGCCAGTTTTGCAGGCCAGGTCAAAAAAAAATTAAAACAGTAAACTGAAGTGTAAAGAAGGATTATGTTTAGTTTTTATATCAATCTTGTGATTCTCTGTGCAGGACAGAATCAGATCTCCCTGAGCCATGCTGGGCATGAAATCAGTTAATTGTGTAAGTACAATTTCTGGCTATTCCAATGTCATCTTCTTCAGATGAGCTCATACTTAAATTCATATCTGAACGGGAAAACAAACACATATACAAGCAAAAACACAACAAAAAATATTGAAAGGAAGTACAAAGCCCAGTGGAAAAGGATTTTTATGTCTTCTGTTCAGCCAAGTCTGAAAGCCATGTGCTGAGTGTTCCAGTGGACCAACATTATCTTACAAGGCACATAAGCCTCTCAGCAGGAGTAGCTCAGATCTGACTGAGCTGCTTTCCCACCTCACATGCTCATGAACTGACTCAGCTGCACTACAGGATCATGCTTGCTCTTCATGAAAACACAAGCAGAACAAGCAGTTTTAGAGTTTAGGCTTTGCTTGTTGTCTGAAGGTCAGCTAGCTGATTGATAGAATGGATTCCTTTGTTATCCAGAGAGATGACTTCTCTAGACCTTACCTGCTGGCCAAATGTGCAAGGAAAGACTGAGCGTGAGCCTGGAAATAACTGAAATAACTGTATTGGCTATTTTCAGAAACAGGTTTCTGAAAAACAAACAGGTTTCTGAAAAAGTGCACATGCCTTAAAGTTCTGGGTACTGAGTTGAATCCTGCTGAGGAGTCTTTGGGGAGACATGCTGACTTCAGTAGTAGCTGAATTGTGTCTAATTTCTCCAATGAATTATGATGGAGTATCCAACTTAACTGCTGTTGCATTTTATATATTGTCGTGGTTTCAGTCTGAAGCCAGACAGAAAATATTAATTTGGGTTGCCAATTTAAAAATTCTGTAATCAAGAGCAAAGCAGGTTTAAACTTGAAAAGAACTGATTTTATTAACTAACATAAAAAGAGGGAAAAAAACCCCCCACAACAATTGGAATGAAACTTTCAAAAATATACTTCTCTTCCCCCCACCAACTGCCCACCCCTCAGACACATGAAAAGATAAAAAAAAAAGAAATCTGGAATACTTAGTCAGTATTACTTTCAGAAACAATCATTTCTCAATTTACTAAAGAAGAAGCAGAGTCTTTTCTTGAATGCCATGGAAGTTTACAAGATATTAATTCTCTTGCTTTCGCTCTTCACCAACAGCCTGCCCGGAGGAAGAAAATTTGCTATGGTGAAGCCCCCTCCCATGAAACAGCTTTCAACAGCTGTTCATGGACTATAACAGCCTATTAGGATA
>WAAG01012145.1:45131-58601 GCA_013390105.1 Tichodroma muraria | reverse complement strand
AGTGCCTCAAGGTCTAGTAGAAGCAGAAGACTTCTGTGGAGTCGTTTGTGTGTGTGTTCTGCTCCAACCATTGCTTTCCCCATTTTTTTTCCTTTCCTTGCCCTGCCTTTCCCCCACCTTCTGCTGGATAAATAAAAGTGGTTCAATTTGCATGACAATCCAGTGCTCTGTGAGTTTTCCCCAGGTTTCTTCTAGTGATTGTACTGTAGAGAATATTAAGTTTGACCCAGATTTAATAAACTGTGATGTGCTTGCTGGATATTTGTCAAAATCCTTGCTCTCAACCTGCAGTTCAGTGGATGTTGTTCTCCAAGAGTTGGCTTTCTGTATCCTTTGTTTTTAACAGCACTGCTGTTGAACAACTCACCAAATAGTAAAATCAGAATGCTTTATTTTTCAGTACTTGGGTTTCTGACCATAACCTGATTTTTTTTAAGGGTGGAAAAGAGGACATTTACTGTAATCAGTGTTGTTTGACTTACTTGTTGTTGTGATCTCTTTTGGACTGATCCGTATTTTAAGCACTGATTTAAAATCAGAGCTTTTAGTATTCCTGATAAATAAGGGATGAAATTTGTTAGCAGAATAAATTTCCAAAGTGTCAAGCTTTTAGCTTGTGAGGGCAAGTGCCATAGAATTGAGATTGGCCTCAAAGCTGGGTTTCCTGTTCAGTGTTGCTGTTTTCCAAACCACCATAATTAGTCAACGATTCAGCAATCAAAGTCTTTGGATGCAAAGCTTGTGAAGGATGTGATCCCACTTGGTCTGTGGTATATCTGTTCAAGTAAATTGAACTTGCAGTGGCTCACCACTTCTCAGAAATCATCACAGCTCTCATATGAAAAACCAGGCAAATAGTGAAGGGAATCAGTGTGAGCTGTAGCTTGGGGATGATGGGGTCTGCCACCCCAAACGTTGTACTGTGCTTTCTTCATCCTGAACGATCATTTTGACCTTTTGTGCTTCTGATTGTGAAGAAGTGTTATGGAGCTAGAGAGGAAAGGGACAAACATTAATTGCTCTTTAATCAACAGGTAAATAAAGATTAGCAACAGTCCAGTGTAGCTTCTGTAACAAAGAAGAGTGTACAGTGAAAATGAAGGTGTATTTTCATAGTGACTGTACAATTTCTGGTCCTTGGTTTGAAGAGACTTTGAAGCTATTGTATTTATTCTTGACCTGGCTCTTGGTTTCCACCACTGTAGAAAAGTCTACAATCCCTCAAGACTATGGTGACAAACAAGGTCATTCTTGTGGCTTTTTTTCACAGAAGCAAGGTAATTCCAGTCACTTTATTGATGGGATGTGCCTGGTGTGCAAGGCAGAGCTTCTGCTTCTCAAGAATGTTCTGTGTGCTCAGGAACTGGGGCATGCCTCTTTCCTTAATAAGCTGCAGCTCCTGCCTCCAAACCATGCTCTGGCTTGCCAGCAGCTTGGACTGCTGAGCTCTGCTGCCAGGGTTTTACACAAAAGAAGAGCTGGCTTGTGGCACTGAAAGGAAGCAACTCCTGACTAACACAGTCTGTTCGCAGCTTTATCCCTCTGGTGAAAAAAAAAAATGGTAATTTTCTGTCCAGAGGCTATAGCCACACCTTAGAAACTTGCTGGCAGCACAGGAGGAACCTAAGGAGGGAATGATCACAGAAATGTTTTTTCTCTTGCCCTTCAGCTCCTTCCAAACTAACTATTTCAGAGGGTGTTGCTGCTGCCAGCAGCACTCTTTCCATGTTGTGAGTGAAGACCTCAGTCAGTATATTTTTGGTGGTGAAGGAGACTTAAACAGAAAGGGGGGTTAGGTTTGTTGAGGTTTTTTTAGTTTTCACAACAAATGGATTTTTCCCTATCTGGCCCTGGCTCCACATCCAGAAAAGTTGTCTTGCAGTGATGATCCTATTTATAATTTAATGAGACTAGGAGGTAGTCTCTCTTCTTTATACAACAACAACAACAGCATCAACATAATAATAATAATATTAATTACTGTAGGATTAGTGGTGGCTTTTGGAGCAATAAGCCACGAAATAAGCTTTAGAAAACCATGGGAAGTAAGTTTTCAGGTTGCACTTTGTTCTTGCTGTTAAGGACCTCCAGTACATAATAAGGAAGGCTTTCTAAAGCCTTGCTAATCATCCTACTTTGGACAGAAATTGTTTCCAAAGTAATTGCAGTGGTCATAACCTATATTCACTGATGTAATTAACTGTAATTTACATCTAGAGTAGCTGGAAAGGATCTTAATTGCAAAGGTTATGTTTATTATCTTACTGAAAAAACATGTTGACTTTTCTAGTAGCAGGACTAGTGTAGATACCATGGACTTTGTAACTTGATTCAAGGACAAATTTTCTTTAGACAAGAGTGGGAAGATAACTAAGAGCAAGGAAGGAAAATACAGTTGGGGAGTGAGCTCCGTATTAGTCAGGTGCTGTGTGATCCCTGGGGACTTTTACTGGAGACCAAAGATAGGATCCTCTCCTAGTATCAGAGCACTTGCTTACTGATGACAAAAGCTTGTAGTTTGTGGCCATTTCTCAATGAGATGAATGACATTTTCACATACTGGGCATTTATTTTCAGCTCAGATATGGAAAACTGGAAATTCCTCACCAAGTCTCTATGTCCATGGCTTGAAATGTATCAAATCCCCCAGTTCCCAGTTCTGAATGAAATCTCAAACCCTGAAAGAAGTGGATTTTTCCATACAGTTAAATCTCCATCTCCCTGACCACCCTCAAAACAGTGGTTAGACCAAGTTAGAGTATTAAAACTTCTAGCTGAAAGAATTAATTTTGAATAAGACGAGATGGGAAATAAAAAAATATTTAACAAGTATCATGCTCTAAGTGCTCTGCTTTGTGTGAAGGCGTATTCTTCACCATACCTTTGCGGTTTGGGGTTTTTCTTGTTTGTTTTTGCTTTTATAACCTGATCTCTGAAATGGCAGTTGTAGGAAAAAAAGCCTTAGTGTTTTTCCATTTTAAATGAAGAAGTTGGAAAATTCAGAAGAGAGCAGCTGTAACTAATGTTCTGGTACTTGATCTCAACTATTGTTGGTAAGAAGCTTTATTTGTAACTGTCCTGTGGCCAGCTGTGGCACCTCTCCTAATGTTGCCCCTTCCTGCTTCCAGTACAGAGGTTTCTTCTGAGAAAGATGCGCTGCTCAGTCATGGGCTTTGAAGCTGGTGTGCTCTCCTTCTTGCTCCAGTGTGTCTTCCCTGTGCTGGTCTAGTTCTGTGATGGTCCCTTCTAAAGCCTTCCCACTTCACCAGTACTCTAATTTTGTAGAGCTTTCTCTGAACCACAAACATCAAACTCTGCTGACTTCTCTAAAATGAGTGTTATTCTTACCATACTGTTGTTGTGGAGTTTATGCCTTTTTCCCAACACAGAAATGCCTCCTCCTTATAAATGCAGTTGTGCCCCGAGCCCAGTAAGTGTTCCATTCTGGTAGCTCTGACATTCCAGAGTTCATCATCTCCCTGGTGCATGTTCTCCTGTAACTATTAGTGATATTGGTTACTGCCTATTGTTTATCCCTGTAATGTTAAATACAGCTGAAAAGCAAATTCTTGGTGTTAAAGCAGCTGAACCTTTTGAGAGATGAGAAATGTTTGTCCTTCACTGCCTGATGGAAAAGATAATAAAGATTCAGTAAGTCACTGATACTAACAGTAAGTTGTAAGCTTTAAAATGCTTTGTGGAATGAGAAAGCCAAGAGAGAGCTTTAAGTTTACTGGTTTAACTCTGCAAGGTCCTCAGTTGGTCACTGCCCCTGCAGACCCTGATGTGAATCACTTTATCCGTGTAAGAGCCTTTTCCCCCCCTAAGCACAACAGTCCAGTGGGGTACATGTGTACTCACCATACTTGACACAGCAGATCCTGGCAGGCTGGGTCCATGGTAATCAGATTCTCCCTGTGATGTTTCCTGGCTGAAGACATTCTGTTCCATTACAAAGGACACTTTTACCAGCAGTGGATGCTGCCACGGTGATAAGAGCATGGTCCTGATAGAGCGTAAGGTAGGGTGGCTGCTTACAGCTGGTGTCTTATGCATGCAGGCGAGACTTACTGTAACCCTGCTCGAAATCTGACATTTATCTGCAGAAGTTAAATATATGTCTCTACTCGTCCTGACATCTGGGTCACAAACCTTTCGTTTAAAGACCTTGCACCTGAAAACTGTACATTAGGAAAAGTGCAGTAACAGTAACCTCCTGCCTGGTATTTGTACAGCTCAGTAAGAGTTCACCAGTACCTCAGTCTACCTCTTACCTGTTATCTGTGCTTATTAGAGACATTTTTCATCTGTAGACTGTATCCTTTGTTTCTGCTTCTCCATTTCTTGTATTTTTTCTTTTCTTTTCTTCTTGTGTTTCCTTTCTTTCTCACTCTTATGCTTTTTGTCCTTTGCTTGTCTTTTATTTCACCCCTTTCCTCCTCTTCCGTTCTACTTCCAACTTCCTCTTCCTTTCCTGCCTCTTCCTCTTCCTCGTTTGGTCCTATTGAAGTTGAGCCCAATGCCGGGACACCACGTCGTAGACCTCTCTCCTTCTGCCCTTGCTGTGCCCATGAAGGTAACGTAACCTCCCACACCCCGTGTCCTCCCTGCCCACAGCTGGGTTGTCATAGCAGCGCTAGTCAGCTAGTGACCACAAGGCCCCCGGCCCTTTTCTTGCTGTGTCCCCAAACCAACATTGTCTTTAGCTACCTGGTAACCAGCTTCTCTGAGCCTGTGGCAAGCTGTTAAAGGTACAGTATCCCTTTTGCTAGTCCCAGCTGTGCAAGAGAAGGTGCAGTGACTGGGAGGGACAATGGGCAGCAGCTGTGGGACCAGAAATGTCACACTCAAAAGTTTCTATTTTCATTTGGTGGCTTCAATTTATTCCTCCTGAGACACGTTTGGAAGGTGGGGTAAGGGATGACAATCTGTTTCCTTAAATACGGCCTTTTAATTAGCATATAGGGATTAAAGGAATACTGTGTCTTTATAAGGACTGATTTGAAAAACATCCTTGAACTTTAAAAACCAACAGTTTTAAAACCAACAACTTTAAAAACCTTAAGTGAAACTAGTTTTCCCTCATCTGTCTTGCTGAGTGCATTCTTTAACCATCCCAAATGGAGTTTGCTGTAGAGTGTCCATTGCCAAGGCATGGGGAAGGGGTTGTTTTATGTGTGTTCATGGTGTAATTTTGCTAACCACTTACCTGCTTTCCATGGTGCTCCCTCACATCAGTTGTCAGTGCTCCCTTTCCAATCCTCCCATTATTCCTCTACTCATTGGCTGTTTAAAAATACTTACGTATTTCGCAGGTCAGTAGCGTTGTGTTTTTGGCTTTTTCTTAGAGGCATTTGTTTTCTATACATCCTGGCATCGGAAGGGAAGGGGAGACTTCTCAGTGTTTCCATGGCGCCACAGCACTGGACATCTGCATGTACAGTCTCCCTCTCCTGTCGCCACGTGGGCATATTGTGCAGAGATGCTCAGAAAGGAATGCTTGGAACTGAGCAACACACTGGTATAAAGTCCAAGGAGCCGGCGGCTCTTAGGGTGGTACAACCGGGCCTGGTTTTCCCCAAGGGGCTGGCATGAGACTTTCCCAAAGGCAGGTGAAAGGCAGCTCAAGCTGCAGCTTACTAGTTGTAGGCTCTCCCTTGTGTAACTGCAGGGCAGCGCTTCTCTGACATACTGAGGATGAGGCAGGGCACGGGTCTGAATTAAGCAGCGTTAATGTGGTATTTGTGATGTGTCTGTGTCATAGAGTTTGAACAGTAAGCTTGCTGCTTGATTATTTTAGCATTAAATGGACCGTTTGAGAGCTTTTGTTCTTGATGTAGAGAGTACATATCCATAATAACAAGCAGAGACAGGGGTGTTAGTTACCTTGGCGTGTCTAGGTCACGTGCAGTGCAAGCTGGTGTGATGCAGCAGTCCAGAAGTGCTGTTGAGCTTGACATGAGGCCTTGCTCCTGCTTCTACTTCCACATAGGCAGGGACGTTGCCACTGGCGTTGATGGGGTCTGATGTAAAGCACAGCATTGAGACGCAGGTGGTTCAGTGTGGAATAAGTGGCCCAAACCAAGAGCTTGCCAGGACGAGCCTCCTTGATAAGTTCTTGTGTTTGCTAAACATCAACAGAAGGCTTTGGGAACAGCATTCTGCATTTATTCCACATGACTCCTGACACACAGAGGACTCATCAGTGGGCTATTGAATAAGTATAGGAGTTCGTTCTAAAGTAAAGGGACCAGCTAAGGGTTCTGTACTAGGTGGTCAAGGCCCGAGGTTTCTTTATTCTTCTTTCATATTAGCAAATGTGTCAGGGGGTGCCTTTTCTTTCTAGTGCTGGTATGCAGAACAGTAGAATTAGTTTCTGTGTTCACTGTGCAGGGGGATCTTCCAGATGAATAGATATGTGTGGCTAGGAGGAGCAGACAGAAAAGATTTACTTAACTGTTGATAAAAAGAAGAGACAAGATGTTACTTTCGGCTAGTAAAAACAACTTGAGGACATGCAATTGAAGAAAATAAAGGTAAAACACATGGAGTGGCAATTGAATCCTTTTCTGATGAGCATATGTTTAAGTAGCTGGCATGAGCATCTGTAAAATTCTTCTAATGAAAGGAAAAGTTAAATACTCATAGAAATTGGGGCTTTCTGCAGTAAGAGTGAGGAAGAAACAAGTAATCCAAGAATATCAGAAACAAAAAATAAAGAAAAGTAGGCTCCAAAGAGAAGAGAATCCTTTTGGAGGTGACTTCAACTCAACTGAGTGCTGTAGGCAAACTGAATGGACCCGGCTTGGGAGTGCTCTGGCAGCATCTTGCTCGGCTTTCTTTGCACATTTTGCCCCATTGTTGTTTCTGCAGTTTGGGCTTGTAAGGTTTGAAAAGCATTACCTGAAAATTTACCAGGTTTCTTTCTTGGCAGGCATGGGTAAGAAGGATGACCCCAAGCTGATGCAGGAGTGGTTCAAGCTGGTGCAGGAGAAGAATGCCTTGGTTCGCTATGAGTCTGAACTGATGATATTGTGAGTGAATGTGGAAAAAATGGGGATTTTGTCATAAATTACATCGTAGTGGAGTATCTGTCAGTATTGTCTTCCCTGTAAGGCCAGAAGGTCAGCCTCTTAGGCTGAGATAGGAATGCAAGTACATTTTAGGGGAGTGGTAGAAGAAGGAGGAAGAGTAGTAAGGGATGAAAGTTCCAATTATTTGTGCACATGCAGAAGTACAGGTATGTGAGCCCTTCTCATCCTGTCCTTGTATAAAACACATCCTGTTTATGCAAGTGTTTTCGAGCTATGTAAAAATAATGTGGGACCCCTGGTTTTGGGAAAGTTGTCTTCTAAGCATAGCCAAAAGCATTTAATTCAGTCACCTTTGCCATGTGGCCCTCTTTTCTTGCCTGTAGTGGGACATCAGTGCCTCTTATGTGGGCTCAGATGGTAAAGGCATTTTCCTGTTAATGAAGTTTGGGGTTCTTTCTGTTCCCATTGTGCAAATTCACTGAAATTCATTTTGGAGTGTGTCACCTCACCTCAGCAATGTAGAAGCTGATGGCCTTAGTGGCAGAAAAGTCCCAAGGTGGTGTTTGCAATGGCCTGACATGTCCTTAAATAATAAGCAATTTGTTAATAAGTAACTTTCAGTTTAGAGTGGGAAGTAGCAGGGAAAACGTAGAGGCACTGAAGATTTATTTGCTCTTTGACTCTGCTCTATATTTAGTTTGCTCCACTTTTGGCATTGCTCTTCGTAGCTGAAGGCAAAGAACCTGAAATGCTAAAAGAGCAATTAAGTCTTTTAAAAATACAGTTATATATCTTAAGTTATTTAAGAGTTGTTCCAAACGAGACTGGTAAAATGCACAGCAGATATCTAGAGAGGGAGCAGAAACTGAGAATGAATATGAAGCAATGTATGCAGTATTTTAACATACCTGGAACTTACATTTCTGCTCTTTTCCTTTCAGTGCTCGGGAGCTAGAACTGGAAGACAGGCAGAGTCGACTGCAGCAGGAACTCCGTGAGAGGATGGCAGTAGAAGGTGACAGCAAGAGGGAATATTTCATGGATTGTATGTGTGTACTTCTAGCCTTGTGTATGCTGATAGCTTTTTATATCTCTGTAGATCATCTGAAGACAGATGAGGAGCTCTCGGAGGAGAAGAAGATCCTAAACGAAATGCTTGAAGTAGTGGAGCAGAGAGATTCCCTTGTGGCTCTCCTTGAGGAGCAGCGGCTTCGAGAAAAAGAAGAAGACAAGGACCTGGAGGCAGTCATGCTTTCCAAAGGTTTTAGCTTGAACTGGTCCTGAGCTTAACACATTTACCTCTGCTGGTCTGTGTTGTCCAGTTGGCCTACCCTGAGTTTGCCAGAATTACATGGATAGGAAGATGTTGAAGGGGAAACCTCTGAAGGTGGTGGAAACCTGACAGCATGCAGGGATTTGGTCTGAAGCACTCAGAAGAAGCCTTTTGATAAGTGTGTTGGTTCCAGAAGCTTAAGTTTTACATGTTTGCAAGCCAAGTTGAAGAAATGAGTTGAGGCTGTGGAGTCTCCTTGAGGTCCTGTATGATGGACCGTATTTTGTGTGTGTGGTAGGAGGGAGGGGGCAATAATCCATGTGTGGGGAAGGAGGTTAAGGGAAGAAGTACCCTTAACTACATTGGATTTAAGGCAGACCATTCCTTTCCCGTTTTTACTACACCAGTCCTAATAAAAGGGAGGGAAGTGGCAACCCCTCCTGAAAAATCACAGCGGCCTGTAGCAGTGGAGCCAGCTGTCCAAGAGAGCTCCAGAAGCCCAGGGCAACACCTTCTTTGCTTTAGTCTTCCTCCCCACCAAAGAAACCTGCAGTTGATCCTTATGCGTGGATATGAAGAAGTGCAAGACAGAGAAGATACTACTATGTGTGATGGAACTCTCTGCCTCTTGGTTTTTGGAGAGAAGTGGGCATCAGTGGACTCTTTCCCTACCTTAGCCTCCTAAATCTTCTTGTGGGGAACAAGGGGAGCAGAAGAGAGAGGGAAGATGCCCATCTGCTTTGCTACACACTGGAGAGACAGCTACTGCTGGCCTTAGTCTTCATGGCCATGGCTCAGAGGCTGGTGGGCTTCCTTGTTCTGCTTTTATTGTGACTGTTTTGACACTGGAAAATACTGCTGTGGGACAGTGGTAGTGTGTGCTGGGGCAGGGGTGTTCCCAGGCAGCATTCCCTGGTTATTAGTCCCCTAAAAGGGAGAAGCCCTTAAGTGACTGAACCACCATTAAGACTTTTCAGTGTTTTTAATTTTTTTTTCCTCTGTATTTTGTTTTTGCACATTGGAAACAAATCTTAAGACCTGCCTGGGCCCTCAGTCACTTTGACCCTTTTATTCAATTAACTTATTTTTTTAATACTTGAAAGAAGATTAATTTTTGTATCTTTTAGGAAAAAGTGGACGAGTGATGGGTGTGTGTGCCTGCTGCATCCTACAACTTCCATTTCGAAATTACTGGATGTTGTTACCTGTGGCTATTTATTAGTGTTCTTATTAATAATTTGATTGTTACACATATTTGATTGTGGAGGGAGTGTTTTTAACTGTGTTAGAGAAAGACGCTACTGCAGGTTGGTCCCTGCTTCACAGCAAGGGCAGCGTTTTTGTACCCATGGATGCATCCTGCCCTAGGAGTTTTCCTCTATGAAAAAATCCTGTGCACTCATGGAGTTTAAGAATCTATTTGTGTTCTTAGCGTCCTTTTCTTCCACATCCCAGATTCTCTCTTTTGGACTAACAAACCTATATTTATTTAAATTTTACATTTTTATAACAAGAAAGCCAAAACTGTGAGGTAGAAATATCCCATATGTCTCTTTCTCATTGAAAGACAGGATCCTCACAGTCCTAATACAGTTCGAGGGATTTCCATGAAAACAAAAATAGCACATTTCCTGCTGCAATTATTGGAAGAAGCTCCTTTTGGCCCAGTTAGTGAATCTGCTGCTTTTCAGCCAGGAGGGTCCTGACCGTTAGCACAGGATAACCGATGAACAGGATATGCACTGAGCAGCAGCTCAGCACCATTCCCTGTGGGACAGACTCCCTGGGCAAACTGTGTCCTCAACCTATCCTGCAGAGCTGAAACAGCGCCGTGCACCGGGGCTGCATCCCATCCTTCACGTGTCCAGAGGGTTTCTCTCCTTGGGATGCTGTCTGTATTCTTTTCCTGTTAAAGAAGTACCAAGCCTGCTTTCTGACATCTTTGAGAACGTGTCCCATTCCCAAGCACATTTGTGCAGTGTCCTGACTCTTCCGGCTTGAGTTGACACTGCTGGTGCAAGGCACCCCAGCAGGGCTGAACATCCTTCAGTCTTTTGCCCTGGCTCAGAAGTTCGCATAGTTTCTTGCTGTTGGCTCTCTCCCTCCTTCAGAGGGGTCTCCTGTAAGCCAAGGTCTATGATTTGAATTCACCTCTGACTTGGGGAGAATGCCCCAGGCTGAGGGAGAATGGGTAGGAGTGTTCTTGGGGACTCTGAGCAGTGCTGGTTGCTAGCTGTGGAAACCTGTGTTTTCCACCTGAAATGTTCTCCCTGTATTCCACCTAGTGTTTTATGCTGAGGCATTACAAATTAAATCCAGATACTTGTGAAACCAAGCAGGCAGACAGGCAGCTGCAGTGCTACTTCATAACTGTGTGTGTTTGGCAAGTGGTACCTGCCATACAGCATCCTGGAGTGTTGCTTTTACCAACAGCGTGTCCAACAAATAGAGTTCCCTCCCATTTGCTGGTGCAGGGCCTGCTGCCTGAGTCAAACTGGCAATGGTATTTACACAGTCTGCATTGGAGGGGCCAGTGGAAGTTGGAGTGGAGGAAGAGGGAAGAAAGATAGAAGGTTTACTGTAAATTGTCTTGTGAAGAGAATTGACCTCAGTCCATTTTATAGTGCACTTGGGTGTATGGACCACTTCTAACTTGTACCAAAAGGTCATTGAATGTGAGCTGTAGAACAGAAAAAAGTCCTGAAGAAGAAACACCGGATGATTTCTTTTCCCTTTCATGCTGGGGGACATTGGCCAGATCTTTGCAATGCTGAAGAGTGAGATCACTTGAGGGTATAATACTTCATTGCACAGAAAACCCACATTGTTCTGACCCTAAAACTATATGGGTTGTGCTGAAGGCCTCCAGCAGCAAGAACGAAAACAAAGAGCTAACATCGCACACGCAAATTGATTAAAAATACACAAAAGGGAATGCTAAAAGGCCTTTTTATATCAAAATGGTTGTAAAAGGCACAACTTATTTGCTGTTCAGTTGCACTTTAAGAATATGACTTGTGTATCAGATAGTGGGTTTTTTACTCTGAATATTTTTAATTCAAATTTTGTATTTTTAAAGCTGAAGAAGGCTCTTGTGAGCACAAGATTCCTTATTTGTATCCGAATCTGAGCAGGACGTTCCAGCTCTTTGCGCTGCCCACGTGGCAGCAGCAGTGACTCAGCCATGTGCATTCAATGACGTGTGTCCATTTCACGTGTGAGGAGAGCCAAGAGACCCTCAGCTCCCGAGACGAGACGTGGGCATGCAAGGGTGGCTGTCCCCAGGTGACGCGGGGGCTGGCCGCTCCATCCCGGCAGCAGGTGGGAAGAGAGCCGAGCTTGGAGAACCTGAGCCGTGTTCATTTTGAAATGGGCACGCTGAGGATGGGGCAAGCGCTTCAGCCACCTACGAGGAAGGGGAACACCAACTCCTGGAAGGAAATGCCCAGGAGGCAAATGGAGATGGGGGAGTGAGGACTGCCAGAACAACAAATCTGCTGTTTTCACAGTACCTTTTTTGTGTTTAACTGTTCTGTTCCTTTTAACTATATTCTCATTAAAAGTCACAACTGGCTGTAAAATTCTGAGCTTCAGAGACCTAATGTGTGGGGAGGTGACAAGACATTTCAGCTCCAACTTTCAGACATATTTCTTCTTTCAGTTAACTAATACCCTCTGGTCTCACTAGGGCATGTTATAAACTGCATTGCTGAACATATTTTAGAGCAAACTGCAAGTTTTAAGTCTGTCCTTCTCTCTCCGTCTCTGCATTTTCTGTAAATATTTGTTTGTATGTAAAGGCACCAGTGGATCCTTGGGCTACCCCCACGTTCAAGAATCTGAGTTTTGTGCAATGCTTAGGCCTCTGTTAGAACACGGTGCTTGCGTAGAGCTAGTCACCACATTTGTGTACACTCTGGTGGGTTTTAATATTTTTATACATCCTAATCCTGGGAGTTACGAAGTATTCTAAGTGGTCTAGACAGCATGATCTAGAGCAGCCGGCAGTTCCCTTTTGTGAGGAGCTATACCTTGTTTTGGTTAACATTCTTCTAAAATGAGTTTTCCATTAAGTGTTTACACCACACACCAGTGGCTTGAGAGAGGTGTTGCATCGTAAAATCTCCTGTGTACTGAAAAGCTTCAATGGGAATTTCAGTTGTCGCTGTCTGCAAGGAAGAGAGCTCTAAAGCATACTAAAAACCAGCCTGTATATAGTTCACAGAGAAAAAGATCGCTGGCTGTTGGCCTTTGCAAAGTAACAGAGATGAGAAGCTTTCCTAAAGTTCCTGCTTTTAGATTGTTCAAGGACTGCTTGGCAGGTGCTGGGAAGGGTAGCAGGCAGATGAGGATGTCACTGAAACATCAGTTTCAGTGACCTCCTCCTCTTCAGTGTGTAGGGGAGGGTGCCATGTTCTGATGGCATTGCAGTAACTTAAATACTCTGTATCTGTGGGTGCATGCGTGTGTGTGTGAAGTCTAATCCAGGCAAAGGGAGTTGCTTTGGCATCTGCCCTTTTGTATGAACGTGAACTCTGATATTCAGATTGTTCAAGGCTTTTACGGTTGGCATGTATGGAGCATTAACAGAAAAGCAAATACCCTACCTGTACAAAACCAATTCTGTTCCAGCCTGTTTTCTTCTATTTGGTTGTGTTTTATCGTTTGTTTTTATGCACACTTGCTTCATTGGTGTTGAGATTTTAGCACCCCAGATGGCCAACTGAACTAAAACAAAAAATAAAGTCATTAATTATTTTTTCTTTTTTGTTGGTGGCACTATCGTTTCTTTCCTCTGTTCCTTGGTTGATGATTGATGGGGACCTGAGAGGAGGTCATCTAGAGATAAATATGGGTGTTAAAGGGCCTGGCTTCAATTTCTCTTTTGCTAGCTCACTCTCTCTCTGAATTGTCTGATGCAAAGAAATCAATTATATACTCCCAGTACATGTACATATTCTACATTGTTTCTTCAGATTCTCCATGAAGAGAAGGTACAGTAAATAGCCAAGAGGGGATGAAGGTAATATGAATTGGGTTGTAGAAACTAGGATTTCAATTTTGTAGCTGAAACTCACTTTCTAGCCTGAACATCTGATGCTGGTGTAGCAGCATGCAGTAAAATAATGGGAGAATTACATTAATGCCTCTGTGCTCTTTTTT
>WAAG01012145.1:7153-45091 GCA_013390105.1 Tichodroma muraria | reverse complement strand
TTTTTTTTTTTTTAAGAAGCAGAAGTTTCACACAGGATGGTGGGGGAAATCCCAGCCGGGGAAATCCCAAACAATGTCTTTTATTTTCTTGCCCACTCAACCATTTTCAAAAACAAAGGATAAACCCTGGTGTTCCTATGGTGGTGAGATGAAAGGAAACCTATTACTGCAGCAGGAGGGATGGCAGGCCTCGGATTTCCCCTTGCCTGGAGGCTGGGCCAGCAGGCTGTGCTGCAGGTGGCAGGAATGACAGCGCTCGCTGCCTCATTTGTGCAGCTCAGCAGGGCAGCAGCTCGTTGAGTAGGTATCAAACCTTACAATTCTTCCTCTTCCTTTGGTCTCTCGCTCCCAAATAGTCGTGGGAATAAAGACAGTAGTGGGAGAAAGCTGTGGTTACCTAGGGGTGGGGGATGTCTCTGCTGTCAAAAGGCCAATCCGCAAGGATTTCTCACTAGATGCCAAAAGAAAAATGAATGTCTGGAAAGTGACTGGGACACAGGAGGTTGGCACACGTCCATAGCTTAGGAGATCAGTCCTGCAACACTTCATCATGGCTTTTTAAGCTACACTGCAAATTTGTTAGTCCTCAATCCAAATTAGGAACAAAGACATTCTGTTGTTTTATAAACTGGATGGAACAACGGGTCCAGAAAAACTTTATCTGTTGCTAGCTTGGGCAAAACCTATGCTGGCCCTCCAAGATGAGTGCTCCTGCACAGATTAGCTACGTGTGTCTAAGAAATTGCAACAGTAAAAGACCCTCTAACAAGTAAACCCTGCCCCAGGAGCCCAACCTGGTGGCAGCTGCTGCTTTCCTTTTCCCTTGATAATGAAAGTAGCCTTCAGAAGCCTCTCATCTTTTCCACAGGTGGCATTCCATGCCCACGAAGCTGCCTCGCCCGCCCTGCGTCGTTCCGCTCTGTGCAGAATCACAACCCCTGTCCAGCTCCTTGTCTTCCGTGTGGATGTGAGGAACAGCACCCAAGTTACTGAGGTGGGAGGGTGAATGTTCCCTTGGCTCTCGGGAGCACAGGAGGAAGGTTGTCACTGGGTTCATTAAGAAGCTTGCAGAGCCTCTCTCTGGCAGCAGCAGATATATTTTATCTCACACAGCCCTCCTGGCTGTACTCGGCCTGGCTGAAGACAATGAATGTAACTTGTCAGGAAAAATAACTAAGGGAAAGTCGTGCCTACAACCCCCTGCCATTCTGGCTTCCCTCATGTTTTATAGGGTTTTTTGGAAAAGTCCTCACCATCAGTGCTGTGACAGCACTTGCTGTCTACAGTAGCAATTGTGGTTTTAAGTCCCACATATTGGAGAACGCAAACCTAATCCTGTAAGGATTCTATCTGGCCTCACCTCTCTTAAGAATTCCAGCAGGTCCTAGGTGTGTCTTCCTGCTTTAAATCCTAAGCATCAGCAGCAGTGGAGCAGTTACCAGAAAAACGACCCTATATGTTGCAGTGGGTGAAAGCAACAGTGCTGGCATGTGGCTGCACCTCCTCCTGGAGCCACAGGGAAGAAGGGGCCTCATGCTTCATTTTATAGATATTACTTGAGGGATATGATGAAGAGTTGTCTCCTTCCTTAGCCTGCATCCTTTTACACAACACTCAAAATAAGGAACAACAAAAAAATCCTTGCTCCAGTAACCACTGGAAAAAGTGCTATGTTGCTTTGGCACCTTGGGAACAGTGTGCATGCCTGTGGATAGCAGGAAAGTAGATAAACTAGTATTTCCTAACCTGCTGAGTGTGGTGCTTTTCTGCATCTCAGGTACAGGAATCATGTGCCTTTCTGTAAGCAAAAGATAACCATCTCTTTTTTATTATTCACATGTTCTATACAAATATATAATTTATATTACTCAGATACCAGAAACTAAAAGAGATAAAAAAACCCACAGTGTTTTCTCAAAAAAAACCACCAAAAGCAAATACACTTTGGGCAGAAGGGAGAGAGGGGGACAGTGCTACTTGGGACAGTGCTGACTTCGCAGGACAAAGCTAAAGAGTTTGAGGAAACAGAAACTTCTCTTCAGTTCCTTGAAATTACATATTTGCTGTTATTTTTTCCCCCCTAACACCATTCCCAGCGGGGAGCCACCCGGTGGGTTGACCAACATGACTCAAAACTGAATCAGAATCCGTTCAGTCTGTTTCGGAGAATCCCAGGAACTTTAAAAAGCACCCTAAGGTCAGGCACCCTTGGCACACCCTCTGAGGCAATGCAAAGTCTGAGCGTGGCACTGGCACCATGACCAGACATGTTAGGAAGGAAAGTGTGACAGGAAGGACACCTGTACTGAATACCATCTAAGTATTGCTCTAAACTGAGCTACGTTGAAGGCTGTATTAAATAGGAATTAGTTGAAGTAGGACTGTATTACTAGACTTGAAAGGAGGCTGCGGCAAGGTGGGGGCTCTTCTCCCAGGCAACAAGTGACAGGATAAGAGCACAAAGTCTTAAACTGCACCAGGGGAGGTTTGGGTTGGACATTGTGAGTAATTTCTTCACAGAGACTAGACATTGGAAGGGACTGCCCAGGGAGGTGATGGAGTCACTCACTGTCCCTGGAGGTGTTGAAGCAAAGACTGGATGTGGCACTGAGTGCTGTGGTCTGGGTGACGCGGTGGTGTTTGGTCACAGGTTGGAGCCTGCGATCTCAGAGGTCTTTTCCAACCTAATAGGGCCTGTGATTCTGTGATTTTAAGCCCATAAAACGATCTTAAGCAAAAATCTGCTTTTATTTGTCAGGGAGAGAAGTGGCTGTAGATGGGCTATGAGGAGCCTCGGGCGGGTCCCGAGGCCGGCGGCAATTCCCGAGCCCTCACGCCCTCAGCGAGCGCGGCCGTTGGGCCCGCACCGGGCGCGTGCCGCGCGTTCCCGCCCGCGAGGCGGGGCCGGCTCGGCGCTCAAATATCGAGAGAAGCGCGGCCGGGACCGCCGAGCTTTGCCGCCGCGCCGCCCCGTAGCCCCGGTCCCGGTGAGTGTTACCTGTGGCTCCCCGGCCGCGGGAGCGGCTCGGTGGGGACACCGCGTCGCGGGGTGTGCGTGGGCGGCGTCCCGGGCGCCCCCCAAGACTCGGCGGGGGCCAAGCGCCGGGAGCCGTGGCGGTGTCGCGGAGGGTGTCGGGCCCGCGGGCTCCTGGGCCGCGGAGCATCAGCGCCGGGACCGGAGGTACCGGCTGCAGCTCGCAGCCCCCTAAGCCTGGGGGGTGAAGTGACCCCGCGGACGTCCGTGTGTGCGTTCTGCTTTCTCTTCTGAGTGCTGGAAACTGCTGTGCCTCCCGACCGATCTCCCGGTTCCTTTCTGCCCGCCGAATCCGGCCTTGCGTTTCAGCGGTGCGGTTGTTTCTTCCTTCGCTCTGTTTCCTGCTCGGTCGCTGCCGCTGTCCCGCTCGTCCCTCCTCGCCCGTGCTGGGAGAGACTTCCCCGCTCTGCCATCGGCCCCGGCCCCTCTGCTGCTTCCCCCGGTGGGATCAAGCAGCTCCGCGCCTCCCCCTCGTCCCTGCTCCTGTCGCGAACCGGCCTCTCTCCCGCTCAGGTGCTATTTCATAAAACCACAGAAAGTTCTCTTTGCCTTTGGACTGCGTGGTGAAGTGCAGCATGTCGCCCTCAGTTTCTGGGGAGGGTTGCCCGGTATTGGCCGGGCAGGGGAGAGGAAGGAGTTAATCCTGTAGTGGCGACTCCAGGGGGACGCGCGCTTGCCTCCGCCTTCCAGCAACAGAGGGATATGGGAGTGGCAGCTCCAGCAAGAAAGCAAGGCAAGGGAAGATTTCTAATAATAGCGCTAACATTTTTAAGAAGAGCAGGTGATTGATACACGAGTCAGTTCAGTGTGAACTTTTCTCCCCGCTCCTTGCCTTCCCCAAAACTGTAGGTGTCTGCGGCTGCCTTTTGAGGGGTGAGCGCCTTTGGCTGGCCCTTTGTTTCCCGTGAGCGCTGCTCACGTTCCCCATGACTCACGGGCGTGTTGGATTCAGGGTGAGCGAAGGCTGGAGCAGGAGACTGGGTGGTGTGTGAACTGGAAGGGAGCGGAGTGAGCAGGTCTCCTTCCTTAGAAGAGTGTTTCTGTAAGTTACATGCTCTGGTGATGGGCTCTGTACCTTGGAGTGACAGTGGCTCTGAAACCGGTGGCTTTGGTGGGGGGAATGTTCTTGTCTTCTTTTAAACGATAATATTTTGTAGCTTTAATTAAAAAAAAAAAAAAAAAAGTATAGTGCCTCAGAGTTATTTAAATCACTGAAATCTTCATTCAGAAAGTCAATGCTTATTCCAGAAACGGTGAACTTTTCTTTATGTCTCTTGGAGTATCTGGGCCATTATCTTGTCATGGGATACTTGTTAGCTGTTCAAAACGGTTAAAGTGTTCGGTGGAGGAAGAAGCAAAGTGGTTCCCCGACAGGAAATTATTTTTGAAGTTTTTGTTTTGGTTTGATTTTTTGGTAAAGGACTTTTTGCAAAAGTCCACCTGTGGGAAAGAGTGGTTTTTGTTCTGTTACAACTTTTTGTCACTAATCAGACTGAAACTGTTTTCACCTGCCTGTGGAAGCATAACATCTTGCAAGATGTTACTTAAAAAGAAGGGGTTTTCTGTGTGGGGGTTTTTTCCTTCTCCTTTGCAACCACTTTACATGAGTTCAGTGCTGTTCAGTGTCTTCTTTAGGATAACTTTGCAACACTTATTCCCAGAGATCTCTTCTGTGCCACTGGTGTACACAAAAACACTGGGGGAATGCATTGTATAAAAAGTAGCATTCTAGAGCCCTGTTATTCGCTTGGATTTCTGCAACCTGTCTCTTCCCATTTTCTTGTCTTCCTTTCTAGGTCTCTTGTTTTTCATTAGAGGTAACTGGCAGGGCTTAGGGACCTGCCGAGGCAAAGCACTTCCATTGTGCGTGTGCAGAGTGTAACAGGTGATGGTAAACCTTGTGGATAGGCTGCCCTGTACCAAGGAAGGCTGGTGTGAAAAACCTCCCCTTCTGATTTGTCAGTGCCTTCTTGTTTGCATCTGGTGCCATTTGCTGAATTTAGGAAGAAAAAATGTGACTGAATTTTGGTTAGGTGGTTTTGTTGTGTTCCTGCCCTCCCAGTTTCTTAAAAGCAGATTAGACCAGCTGAGACTGCAAGTTCAGCTGAGTTTCTTACTGTGCACAGGCAGCAGAACAGTGTACAGCACTCCACCAGGGCTGCCTGTTGAAACCTGGAGTCTGTGCTCCTGGGATTTGGGCATTCCTGAACCCAGAACCAGGACACTACACCTCTGGGTAATGTGAGGGCCCTGTGAAGTTGCTCAGTGTGGCTTTTAATTTCTGTTAGATCCTAAAACCAGTAAAAACTGTGATGTATAATTAGGGAATTGTATGGGTGGGGATGTGTGTGCATTCACTGAACAGTCTCACCTGAGGTCATTTCTGTTATGTTTGCCTATATTCATCATCCTGTGTAACAGGATGACTGGAGTTATCCATACTCAGCAGGAGTCTGAGGAGCTGACAGATCAAACAGGGTTGTTTTGTGGGTTTTTTTTCTGTAATAGAGTGAAAATGTTTATAGAGTAGAAGCAGGCAGACACATAAATCTAGTGACTGTCACCTTTGGAGACCTTCCTGGGGTGGCCTGGTGCTTGGAAGTCATCGGGTGGGGGAGAAGGGACTGTGCCTAATAACTCTGAACAGGTTTCTGTGCCTGGTGCAGAGGACTGCTGGTGTGACTGTGGAGGAGCAGCCTCGAGGTGCTGGTTCCTCGATAAGGCAGCTCCTTTGGCCTCTGGGTATGAGCTCCCCAGCAGGAAGGAGCCAGCCTGGTCTGCGGTCTCTCTGCTGCGGGGAATTGTGTGCAGCTGGGCAGGTTTCATTTTCACTGCTTAACAGTTCCTAGATGAGTGAAAGAGCAGAATTTGCTATCGATTTTGTTTTTTGTTTTTTTTTTTTCCTCAAGGAACCTTCTCCTTTTTTTCTTGGCATGCTATGGCTTTTTGTCTGTGTTAGATTACAGAGTTTTGGGGGCTGGAATTACCTGCATATCTGTGTGCTGTGCAAAGCCAAGAACGTGAAAGTATTTCTAATTAGTGAGTGGAGCTCGTGGATTACTTAGCCAAAGGTGCAAAACTCTTGGAAGTCTGAGCCCCTTTTAGTTTTGGATGTCTTCGCTTGGGGTTGGAGGAGGTTGCAGCGGGATGAGTTTAGCTTTAATTAAAGCTTATCAGTAATGATTACGGTACGTGTATGGGTGATCCCTTCCTCAGAGATTTTACAAATCTGATTTTTTGACCCAGACATAGAAGGGGTCTGGGAAGATAGGAAGGATATAGGGAAATGAGGGGTAAAATGTAGAAAGAAATGTTGAGTCACATAGTGTCCAGTGCCATTCTTTAGGTTTGGTAGCAATCTGTTAAGCTTCTGTGATTGCCTTGATTTGTAGCAGATGTCTGTAGGGAACCATGTCCTGACATCCTGCTGTTACCCCATCTATGCTGGGAAGAGAACAGGACTCTCTGGAGCTGACAGTGGTGTAGATTAGGCACCTCCTTGCACCTGGATTAGATGGCAGGGATTGCCTCCTGGGTGCTTTCTGAAGTAGTTGCTCAGTGTGGAGCACAGGGCTGTGTTGATGTCTCTTTCACACCCTTCTTGGCATCAGCTGTTCCAAGAATCCTTCAGCCCCCTCCCCCTGAGTAGCCCCATGGCTGGGAGCATTATTAGCACTGCCGTGGACACTTGGTGACTTCTGCTCTTGATCCAGTCTGCTGCTTTCCCTGTCTCTTTGCACCACCATGGCACTGCTTGGAGGCGCTGCTTGGCTCTGGTGGGCTTTGGCCGGACTGGCCTTGCTGGCAAGCATGAGGAGAGGGCTGTACCCCTTCAGGCATTATGGAATTCTGCTCTTTCTCCCACAAGAGGACAGTGTCACTGTGGCTTTAAACTCCTCCTACCTCAGCTCAGTAGCTTGCTTTCCTTTAAGCTCTCAGAGCATTTCTTCAGCTTCACTGAAGTACGAGGAGGGGAATTGGACTGTGTGTGCAGTCATGGCACACGTGGACGTTGGATTTTTGTTTAAATGTCTATAAAGCCGCTCTGTTTCCTGGTAAAATGTTGCGACTGTGACCTTTGGCCAGTTTGTAGTGCTCTTACTGCTGTTTATGGAGTGGGCAATACCCAGGTTTCTCAAATACTCTGGGCTATTTCCTTCATCTTTAAAGGACACATACGTTCCTTGGTAAGTGTAGCTTCTGGTTGTTCAGTGTAATTTCTGTAATAAATTTAGATTGATGGCCACATGAAACAAATCCACTTAGATCAGCAGTTGCTGTATTTTGGGTTTGTAAGCTATTCCTGTGTTTCAACATCAACCTGTTACTCTTAAGGCAGAACTGAAAGTGAAATGGTTTTGCTTTATTTCATGCAGTCATGTGTTTTCTCCTAGAAGAACAGACACTTTTTCACCGTGCTTGTAGACCTACAGCTAAGAGAGCCTGTAGGCATTGAGTAGAAGAAGCAGTGTGCTGAGGTATCTCCTGTTTGCCTGGCACTAGGAAATGTGCACTCCTGCAGGCACCGATTTGCAGTTTTTCTGTCACAGTTCCCAAATGCTCTTGCAGTGTTTCTTTGAGAGGGAGTATTTTCTTAGCTCTGTATCATTGTGAAAGGTGTTTAAAAGAGATGATGCTTTCTTTTATGTTCACAGTGTATGAGGTGCTGCTGTCAAACAGCTTTGATCAGGGAGATGAATGCTGCTTTGAGTTACTATCGTTTTTGGCTGGTTTGATGGACAACTTTCTTTTTAAGGTTCTTGAGGATTTCTGGGCTTCTGTCATAAGAGATTCCTTCAAGATTATCTTGATTTCTTTTTTTTTTTTTTTCATGTTTTTGTACTGGCTTCATCCGTTTAACTGTCATGGTGGGAATGGAGGTTGCAGTGCAGCACAGGGGAGAAGGGAATCATAGGATCCGTGTCAGACTTCCCTTGTGGGGGTCATCTCTGTGTCGGTGCACAGTTGTTTTATAAAAGTGAGGAGCGTAAGCAATGTTAAAATCTCTGACACACTGGATGTTTAGGAGAAAGGGAGCCTGTTGAAAATTCACTTTCGTGTTCTGGAGAAGCTGTCAAATACTGACACAGGGTTGTGGATGCTCTCAGAGCACATGAGCATGCAGCTGTGAAGATTTGTCTTTGTACCCCTTCTTCTAGAAATGCTTTGGGTCTTTTTATGATGAATGTTCAGAGTCTGAGAGGGTGAGCAGGCTCCACTGAAGTCATTCTGGGGAATACCAGCTGTGAGAATTCCCTTGACAGTAAATTGTCCAGTGCACTGAATTTTTGCTTAGCAGCTCCTTGAGTGCCATTCTGGCTGTTGCATCAGCACCCTTGTTTTACCTAAGCAGGGAGCTCCCGAAGTGCTGAAGTGTTGTTCTTTGGCCGTGTAATTTCTGATGGGCCGGTCTGATCCAGTCTTTAAACTTCACGCTGAAGCATCTTTACAACTTCTGTTTGTTCCAGAAAGCAGTGCAGCAGATATTCCCGGTGCTTCCCAGTTGAGAAAGGGAGTTCCTGCCTACTCATATGGCCTGAAAGGCAGAGGGAATGCTACTGTTAGGGGCCACCTGTGTCCATGAAGCTGTCCTTTTTGAATTCTATTCTTAATTGCTTCTGACCAGTTTGTTGCTTTGCCTATCTAACTTGCATCAGGCAAAGGAAAGACAGATTTACATTCCTCTTTACTGTTGGTATCAGCTGTGAAATGCATCCAAGTTGCAAAATGATGTGGCATTCCTGATTTTCTGACTGATGGCTGGTCCGTGCTCATGCTGGCGCAGAACAGTAGTACATGTGTTTAAACTAAAATCAGGAGGACTCTCTTGTCCTGCAGGTGGCACGGCAGTATCTTGTATCCAGTCCCGCTTTCTGAGGTCTTACGGCTGGCAGAGCCTGTCCAAGAGGCACCTGCAAATCTCAGAGCACTGTTGCCAAGTGCTGGGACTGTGTCTGCTGCAGGAACTGAGCGCTTTGTCGCTGCTCCAGTGTAAAAGCAGCTTTGCCAGAGTGCAAGGGTCCAGTGCCCATGGCCCAGCTGGGGCATGCTCTAAATGCTGAAGCAAGTCTTGCATTTCTCTGGTTGGACACTGTCACTTGAACATCACCAGTGATGGCTGGAGTTTGTCCCAGTGCTGCCTGCTCTGTTTGTCCTTCCTTGATAATATCAAAACACTGGAACTGTGATTCCTTAGCTCTTCTTGCTTTTCCATAATTTCTAAGAGGCAAACATAACTGTTTGCATGTGCACTGTGCCATTATAGCAGGGGTCTGTTGCAGCTGCTGGGCTGAAATAGTTACATTTTGAACAGGAAGCCAGCCCTCTAAAGAACAGCAGTCTTGTGTGATAGTGGTGATGGTGCTTTTTCACCAGGGTTTGCTCTGCTTCCTCCAGCCACATCCCGAGGAAAGAAGCATTTTCCTAACCTTACCGAGGAGGTGAAGTGCGGGATGAGTTTACCTGGCTGGAGTTCCTTTGCTCAGCACCAGAGGGGAAAAACTTGGTGCAGTGCAAGATGGATTGCTCTACATGCATCATGGCCGCTCTGATAGCCAAGATCCAAGTCCTGCCTTGGCCTCTTAAGCTTGGCTATGCACAAAGCATGAAGATGTGGAAATTCTCTTTTGGGTCCAGTTGTAGTTAGCTGAATTCAAATTTCAGCTGCAGGCTTCCTGCTGACTCAGTTTAAGCTCAGCTGTGTCTGTAGGCTGGCTGCTGAAGAATAAAATGTTGTGCTGGCTCTGTCACTGATCTGATACAAAAACCACACTGATGAAAAGTTCCTGCCTACCTTTCTTTAAGAGCATTAGTAATATGGCAGTGCTCCTTCTTACTCATTCATATGCTGCATAGGGGCTGGTCACCAGAGCTTTTTGAGCCAAATGAGAAGGGTGGTTGATGGGGGATTTGGATGTTTTTCTTCCTAAGAAGTCAAAGTACTGCCCTGATAACCAGAAAATTCCCGCAATTCATGTCATCATGAAAAGGCAAAAGACCTTCAGGAACTTAAATAAATTTCTATCAAAAAGGCCAACTGACACCTTCTTTTTAGAATTGTCTCGAAGAAAGTTTTTCTTCCAAAGAGGAAGATAAACCTCCTTTAAACAAAGAGTGCAGTGTATTTCTAAGCCGAAATACACAGCTGGGAGTTCTTCAGGTTTCATCTCAGTGTTCAGGCTGAGATGATAATTCTGTACTAAAGAAGCAAAGGTAAAGATGCCCCAGCTAAGGCAGTAGTAAGTATTCAGCATCATTTATGTTTTGAATCAAAGGTATGAGGAGTAAATGGCTTTGTGTTGGTGCTGGGTTTTGTTTTCCCTTGCTGGAGAGGTTGGTAGTGGCATTATTTGCATCCTAAAGAAGGAGGCAATTTGAACCTGAAAGGAAGAGGAGCAAAAGCTGAAAGCGTCGAGCAATCAGCTGTCCTGCTTAGGAGTATCAGGGAGAGGTTGTCCTGGTTGGATTTTAGGTAGTCTCGTGATTCCTGAATAACAGGATATTCCTCCCAAGACCCAAGCAAATGAACTGCAAGTGACTGGGGGAGGAGGTGTGTCCTGCTCCGGGCCCCTGAGCTGCTGGTCTCTCCTAGTACGCTCCTCATGGCTTATCAGTTTTGCCGCTTCCAAAACGAGCTCTTGATGTTTCATTCTCCCTCAGAGGCAAACGGGTGGAAAATACCCTTAGTTTGGAAGCAGTGTTCCCTGTGGCAGGGAAAGTCCTGACACTCTCCAGGCCTATAGCTTTGGCATTAACCAGATGTACCAAACCATCCCCACACAGGGGGGTGTGTGGGTGTGCATCCATGCATGCTCTCTCAGTTTGGAAGACAGGTACCTGCCAGGGGAAGCAGGAGCCCCTCTGGGAGCGGAGAACACAAAACCTCCCCCCCCTCCGAATTGTTATAATTTTGAAATTAAAGGGCTCTCAGGCAAAGATGTAAGGGGATAGGAATAACAGTTCTTTACTACTGTATAGAACAAGATAAGCAAAATAACAACAATAACTATGGCGTTAACAACAAAGAGAATCAGGCCCAGTGAGTCTCTCACCGCGGGCCTTTCCCCTTTGAGCAGTGCCCGCCACAGCGGCCGGGCTGAGCAGAGAGCCCCGGGCGCTGCCCGAGCTGTGCCGGGAGCTCGGCGGGGATCGCTGGAGCCGGGGAAAGGCCCCGGCAGGGCAGCGGCTGCGGGACACGGCCCGGGGAAACAGAGCAGGAGCGAAGGAGCAGCGGGCGCGGCCCCCGGCGGGGCAGGGGCGGAGCAGCTCCGAATTCCCGGCACGCAGGGACCGGCGGGGCTGGGGCCCCCCGAGCCGGGCTCCAGCGGGGCCGGGGAAATGTCCCGCAGTGCGAGCCGAGAGCCTCGCTGCTCCCTCCGGGAGAGCGGCTCTCCCCGAGAGAAGTCTTGGGATGCCACCCTCTGCCCTGGTCTCGGCCACTTCCTTTGTCTTTCCTGAGTACCCATAAGCACCCAGTAATTGGCTCCCTAGCAATGTATGGGAGAAAATTCTGTAAGAGAGAAACCCAACCCCCAGCACATGCCCAGAGGGTCTTGTTGAGCCCATCCTTCGCTTGGCTTATGTATTGCAATGGCTTTGTTCTCCCACCACGCTGCTTTTCTTTCCAAAGCCTAGAAACAAATTCTACTTTAGGAGTGAGCCTCAAATGAGGCAAAATCTTGGGGTGTTCTAAACACTGTTAGAGGCTGGCAAATCCTTTGCAGAGTAAGGAATGATGGGGACAGGTTTCCTGTGGTAATGATAACATCCTATTTGCTTATCTCAGCACTGCTGGTTTTGTACACCAAGATACCTTCCCTGGGATGTTTAGTTCCTGTTGGGTTTATGGGCTAGAAGTGGAGCATTGCAGAGTGATGGGGCTTTTGGTGACTTTGGGCTCTGTGATGTGGTATTTGCTTGCACTCTTCTGACCTGAAGTGCTGCAAACAGTGGCACAGCTCAGAATATCCTCAGGTAAGGAACTTCATAAGTAAGTCTGTGATGCTGTTTCTCTTCGTTTTCCAGTAATGACTGTTTATGTAAAGTGGTTATGCCTGTGGCAAGTTCTCATGAATACAGTAAAATTGAGTGGTTATGGTTTGATGTGTGGGTTTAAAATGTTAGGACATATCAAATACTTGGTTTCACTTCCTGTAAAATGATGCCCTTGCTCTGTAAAAAGCTCTGTAGCTCAGCAATGAAACATCTGCCTACAGGACAGGTAAGTGCCACCAGGTCCAGGAAGGGACAAATAAAACATTGCTTTCTTTCTTCCAATAATGATGTCATTCTGTCTGCCACACCCAAAATTTTTACCTTTCAGCTGCCACACAGGGAAAGCAGTGCTCAGGTTGGAAGTTTTTGACTTCGCAGTGACTGATGCTTTATTGTGGTTTCTGCTTTGGAGATTTTAATTGCTCCTAACTCAGACGTGAGACATAAATGTCTCGACAGCTCACACACTAAGCCTCACTGTCTGGTGTTGGTATGGCAGTTGTCTAGAATCCAGACACGGGATTAAAGGAGTCAGTCCTACAGGCCTTTGGCTTCCCTGCTGAACAGAGTGTTTTCCTAACCAGTGTCTGCTGGAACTGAGAACAGTAACTGCCAGGCTGAGCTGTGAGGAGAGGTGAAAATCTGAAGGGAAGTGATGGTAAGCAGACACACTATTTGTGGGGTGGCTTCTTTTCTGAGCTGTCTTGAGGATGTAGCACAAGTGTGGAGACGAAAACTGATTTGTAGGGTGGCTTAGCACTGCTGCAGGGATTCTGGGACCTGCTGCTGTTATGGCAGCCCTGAGAGCTGCGGGGAGTTCCCCCCAGCAGGTAACCACAGCATAATACATTGTATGAGGCTTTTCCTTTGGATTCCCCCTCGCTGCATGATGTGGGGGAGAGGCACGGAGTGCCAATTGCCTTGCAGTCCTGCTTCTCCCTCTTTTCCACCCTGCAAACTTGAAGTGCCATCTCTCCTTAAGGCCTGGAGTCAGAGGGTTCTGGCCCTGCCTGTTCTTGCCTCTAGTGATGCCATCCCTCACTGGTGGACTGCAGATGGGAAGAGCTCCTCTGCTGAGTTCCTTGTGAGATTTAAAGGATAGTGCAGCTTGGGGATGAGAGGGAGAAACAGAAGATGGGACACCACACCTGAAGGAGCTGTGTTGTTGGAGAGCAGTAAGTACCATCCCTCAGGGTGTACTCAGTCCCATCTAAAGAGCCGGGATTGCCTTGGAGGAAGCATCCACAGAGTTCACTTGTGAAAAATCACAGAATTCACTTGTGAAAACTGCTGGGTGTGGGTGGAATGAGGTCTTTCCTACTGCACTGACGGGCCTGGTGGATGTGCTTCTCTAACTAATTACGTTTTCTTACCATATGCCTCTCCACAGTCCTGCATCCCATACAGTGTTGAGTTGGAATGAACATGCCCTACACTGATACTGTAGAGCTGTTTTAAGGGTCTTAAACTTGTGCTTAAAGTCCCCCCTTCATTTTTTTTCTAAAAAAGAGAGAAAGAACAGGTCTAAAAAACTGGTTGTAGTCTTACGCGTTGAACACTTCAAGGCATTTAGTGATTTCTCAGAAGCAGCTCATTTCTCACAAAGAAATGAGAGCTTCTCACAAAGCTCATTTGTCTAATGAGTGAATTGAAGTAAGAAATCAAAAATATTAAAATTAGTTGGTGTTTCAATTAAAATATCATTTTCTCTAAAAATTCATTCCAAGATTTCAGCAGCCCTAAAGCAGCCTTAGCAAATGATCTAGTTTGAATCTGAGTGCAGATGGTGTTTGTACCCTTTATCCATTTTTTCTCCTTCTCCAACTAAAGATTCTTTTTACCCCATATAAGGTCACCTTTTTCCCTCCACCAGAAACTGTCTTAACCTGAATCTAAAACTACCAGGATTCCAAAGTCTTAATAATTAAAAATTTTGGATGGTTTCAGCACAATTACATTTGACTGTTTGGGGTTTGTTCTTTAGGGGACTTTTGTTTGTTGGTTTTGTTTGTTTGTTTTTTGCGGGGGGTTGTTCGGTTTTTTTGTGGGTTTTTTTTGAGATTCCATTAAGGAATTTGACTTCACAGGAGAAGCTTTGTGACTGTCAAAGCCCTTTGCATTGATTCAAAGCAGTTATGTAAAACTTGAGGTTCCTGTAATTACTAGTTAACTAAAATAAAAAAATAATTCGCTGTGTATTGTAGAAGTAGGAAGCCATTTTGGGGTGTGGGAGAAATGCTTTTTCCTCTTCTCTGGTGGCTTTTTGAGTACCCAAGGAGAACTTTCTTGGCTGAGGGCAGGTACTGCCTTCAGGGGCATTCACTGCATGGGTGGTCAGTCTTTGGTTTAGGAAATTCAGTTCATGAAGTTATCATGTTGAGGCTCCCTTGTCTTCATTTTTTGCCATATCAGTGCTTTGGAATGTGGTGGAACTTTTCATTGTTCTGTTAGTGTGTTTGTTTTATCTCTGCTCATGTGCAGGAGTAGACAAAATTGCTATTTGCAACTATGGTGGGTGACTTTTTTTAACATCTCTGTTTTTGTGGACTTGGCCTGAGGAGTGTCTATAGCTACACAGAGCTGATTTGATCCCTGGGGGAAAGGAAGAACCCTCATGTGTTGTAGGTCTCTTCTCCCTTGCACAGCCACTGACATCTGCAGGTGCAGCAGGCACCTGGCTGGGCTGGAGCAATCTGTGCCTCTTCATTTAAAGTAGAGAGTGGGGAAAGTGCATTGAAAAGAAATGTTATATCTAAAACCATAATATGTGCAAACTGAGGCTTTACCTAACCTACAGAAATATTGCTTGTGTAGACAATTCCTGAGGAGTTTGCACAAAGCCATAGTCCTGCAACAGACTTAATTCTAAATCCTCACTTTCCTCTTAATCTCAGCATTCTGTTTAGAGTTCTCAAACCTAAATTAATGTTTATGTCTCTTCCAGCAAACTCAAGCCCAGAAGAAAAGTCACCTTGATCTGTTTCAGAGCCCCTTCAGGTCCCAAAGGACAGGACAGAGGACTCTCTGAACCCAGAACACTCCTTAGGGTAGAGGTGAGTAGCAGCAACAGGGATTTGAACGGGACAGGAAAATGCAAAGCAGCAGGGGATTAGCCTGTGTTGTAGCTGTTAGTCTGACACAATTCCATGAAAAGAAGAGCTCATGGTTGAAGTTTCCTGTGGGCTGTTGTGTGTTTCAGACATTTGAGATTGTGTTTTGGCCTTGGACTTTTAAGAGCCTTTGAAAAGTTGGGAGATACATGGTCTCTTGAAATATGACTGTGGTTTGCTTCAGAGTTTGAATCTCTCTCTGCTTTCACTTCCCTCTTTTCTACCAGCACACTTAGTTGTTTAAAGCGCAGATGTGAGGCATCGTTGCTGTGAAATAGGGTCATTTATCACCAGCCCAGCTCTTTGATGGTTTGCAGGCCTTTTGTTTGGGTTCTTTAGTGCTTCTAGCCTAATTTTTGGTTAGAAGGTGCCTGCATAACAACCAGGTTACTGTCCTGGGTGAAGTAACCAGGTTACTGTCCTCCCTGGGTAGGGAGGGAGTGCCCACTTTCAGCCAGGCCCTGCTCATCAAGAGTTGAACCAGAGAGTTCTGTGTGCAGCTGTGGGACTGTTGTGTCTAAGGCAGCAAATGCAAGGTTCTGACCCACCCATCAGCTGCTCCTGGCAGGATGAGGAGGGAGCACTGTGCTCCTACGTCTCCCCTGAGGGAGGGAGGGAGGCTCCCCTGTGCCCTGTGTTCTCTCTCGCTGGGTGCCTCTTCCTGCTCTCTGTCCTTTCTTCTCCCTTCTCCCTAGTGAGCCTCCCTGGAGGCTTAGCAGAGTTACACTCATGTGACTGGAAGCCTCTGTTGGCACTTGATTCAGCCTTCCCCATCACAGATATTTGTTGGGAAGTATTGAAATGAGCCTGAGTATTCACGTGGGTCTCTTGCATGGAGGGTGGGGAGAGGCACCCTCAAGACCCTGCAGATGTGTAGCAATGTCAGCTGGGATTTTCATTTCAGACTATTCTGCTGTGCATGCATAGTGAGCATCAGCTCACCTGCTCTCAGGAGGTGCTCAGGAGTTCCTCTCTGATCACCCTGCTCTTCATTCCAGCCTCTGGCTCCACAAAGGGTTGCCCCTCCCTTCCCCAGCAGCAGCTCTTGGCTTTAAAGCCCTGTTTGTAGGTTGTGTCACTCCTCTGTGGCACATGTCTATGGCAGGAAGATTTGTGCCTCGCATTCAGAGGGCCCTTCTCACTGAGACAGTTGTGGTTTCCTCAGCCCTTTTTCATGACTGATGGTGTGATGGGCAGCTCTCTCTACAAATAGGGATATGCATGACGAAAAGGGACATTTATTATGAGACATGGCCAGACACATAAGTACAGCTGCAAGATGTGGATTTATGGGATTTTTTTTTCTTTCACACTTTTCTTTCTTACTCTTTCACAGGACAAGGATTTCTGGTCTGAAGCAGAAGGTGACCCAAACTGCTCTATCCCTGAATCCATCATGGAACAGGTTAGAGTCAAACATGTCTGAAGTCAGCTGTTCACAGTGTACAGTGTATCTCTGGTGCACTTGTCCTGAGATACCTTGAAGGGGATAAGTACTCAGTGTTGGCTCATGGCCTTCTTGAATTTCCCAGAATTTCTGCAGTGTTTCTGTCACTGCTCTGAATACAGGGAAGTGGATAAAACCAGTTAGGTTGCAAGCTGCTTCCTTGCAGCTCTCGATGTGGCACTTACCCTTGAGACTGAAGGCTGGAGATGTAGCTATGTAAGAGACTACAATGTTTATTGATAAAACTACAAACTGCTAAAACTAATAAAGGAATGGGCACAGCCCTGTGATCAGTGCATCGCGTTGGTTTGTGCAATGTTAAACGCACTTATGATGCTGTTACTTAGCACACTTAAATCTTACACATTGGACTGTAACTGAAATGTCTGTCATCCTCCCACAGCCCAGCTCATGTTAGGATACAATTCCAACCCCCTACTCTGCCCTTCCATAAGCCTTTTGAACTATGAAAAGCCTTTGAATATGACTAAAACATGTATCAGTGATAAACCCAATGACCAGTTCAGCAGGTTGTTGAAGGGGATTGCCACTGGTGCCCAGGTGACCTCCACTACTGTCTGTAAACATGCGTGCTCAGATCATGGAAGATGTGCCTTCTGTTCCTCTCTGACTGATCATATACTTTTTTTTCCATTTGTTTCCATTTCTGAACCCTGCCTTTTGTTGACTTTGTTCCTCCTTTTGTCTGCCCAGTCAGATATGGTTATGTTAAGGCTTTGCAAAGTTCTATTCCCCAAAACCCCCTTTCAGTTATCAAGTTCATCCTGGTTGCATGTTGTTGGCATAACAAACCATTCTTCTTTAACTATTTTACTTCTCCCTAGATAAAGTTAAGCCTAAGTATTTTCTTATAGGCAGACCATTTGCATACCAGAGTAAGGATTTTATTTCTGTGCTTACACCACATCCTGCTCTCTTACCTGTTTAACTAAAATTTTTGGAAAGTCTCCTGGTTTTCTGGAGGCCTTTGTTGGTTATGAGGCCTGGTGTTCCAGTGGGGTCTCTTGCTCCCATCAGTCTGCCTGCCTCATGGACCTCCTCAACCTAATTAATTTGGGCACTTTGTGCTGTCTTGCTTGAAGGCTGCAGGTTGTGTGGCCATGGAGACAGCACGTGCCCATTTACTGGGGGTGAACGTGCCACTGGAGGTGGCAGTGATCTGCCATCTCATGTCACTTTTCTTGTGAGCAGCTGCTTGGCTCTCTAGGAGGAGCTGAACAAGTTTATTGTGGAGCTGATTGAGGTCCCTTTGAAGAGGGAGAAGAAATGTGAACCTTAGGGGTTTTTGCAGGCTTATGCTCTTATCTCTATTTCCCACCTTGTTACTGCTCTGCTCTGATTACATGGAAGTGGGGAGCTGCTGCCTTCTTTATGCACAGCAAGTAGAATGCCCAGTTCTCAAATACAGGGGTAAATCCCTTCCAAACACAGATGTCTGAGTAAGGGAAATGGATGTTTTTTGCTGAATACACACCTGTTTCAAAAGAGGAGGAGCTTGGATTGGGGTTGCTCCCATTGCCATAGCTGGAAATGTGAGGAGAAGGTGAGCTGGATTTTCAACACCAGTTTGTAAGAGCAGAACCTTCTGTCATTCACCATGGGACAGTCCTGTGTGGGTCCACATCCAGGAGTCAGTCTGCATTTGCTGAGGCCTTGTGGACTCCCTGGCTGATGCTGTTCAGGGTGCCCAGAGGAGGCACAGAGACGTGTTCAGGTTTGGAAAACGGTGCATGCCTAGATGCTTTGACTAGGACGTTTTCTAGGCATGGGCTTAACAGTGATTTCCTTATGTTTCAGATCAATGGATCTCTTCAGATGGAACATGCACTGCTGTTCACCTTCCTGGAGGCATCCTCTGACTGTAAGTTCAGAGACCAGCTGCATTCCCTGCAAAGCCAGCAGATTATGTTTTGCCAAGGAAACGATGACGATGAGCTTCAGACCGATGGCAATCGGAGTGGCCGCCTTCAGAATGGTGAGCCAGGTGAGCAGGCTTTTCTCCATCCCACATGTCTCTCAGAACATGGTGGTTTTCTTTCCCCATTTCCTATCTTTGCCATTGTCTGTTTCGGAGGAGTAATGTTTTCTCTATTGAGAAACTTCACTGTGTGGCTGTTGGTTGGGAATTTAACCTTTAGGTTAAGACAGCTGATGCTCAGTACTTTCTCCCTCCATGGGTTTCTAGAGCACCTGTCACTGGGTTTTGTCTGCAGCACATCAGACAAGGGCACAAAGCTGGTACTGGTGATAGCTGCCCTCAAGGAGTGTGATACTAAGCAGTTAAGTTAGGCCTCATGCTGCTCCGCAGGCAGTATCAGTACTTGGGCTAGAATCTTGGAACAACTTGAGTTCTGGTACTGGGTGAATCCCTTTCTGCTTTCCTGGTCTGGTGGAAACTGTTCCTTGAGTAGCTTTTGGTCCTGCTCCTGTTCCTTCCCTGCACCATCTGCAGGGCGGCTACTGCCCCTTGCCCAGGGTGTGTCAGCTGGCAGACTGATCTCAACTGAAGCAGGGTGAGGAGGAACTGCTACAGTAAATAGCTCTCTCTCACACAAATTTGCATAGGTCTCATGCCAAAAACAGATAGGACAAGATGTAAGGTTCTCAGCTGAAAAAGGACAGATTCTGACTAGATGCAAGGAAGATTTTTACAGTGAGGGTGGTAAAACACTGGTGCAGGTTGCCCAAAGAGGTGATGGATGCCCCACCCCTGGAAACATTCAAGGTCAGTTTGGCTGGGGCTTTGAGCAATCTAATCTACTTGAAGATGTCCCTGCTTATTGCAGGGGGTTTGGATGAGATGGCCTTTCAAGGCCCCTTCCAACTCCAACTGTTCCGTGAGGTGCTGTATTTTACATGGTGCTTAAGAGACAAGTCCTGACAAACCACTTGAATTCTAGAATTATTAGGTTGAAAAAGACCTTCAAGGTCATGCACAGCTTCTCAATTCCCCTTTCTGGGCAGGATGTTGGCTGTAACTGTCCTGTTCAAATTTTGGTTGGAGATGTTCTAACATTCCCTGCAGTGATTTTTCTGGGCAGGGTGAGGCTGCACTTTACCTAAACTACAGACATAAACCCCTGTTTGCCACTATTTTTGGTAAGTAGCCTGGAGAAATTGTGCTTAGACCTGTCATGAATATACTCAGGGGTGGGAAGGAGGTTGCTAATGGAGACTAGCAAAATGCTGTACTGAACCTAGTCTGACTATAGCCTGTGAACTAAATTCTGGTCTTTGTGTTGGCAGGGTTGGCTCCAACAAATGAAGATGTTATCCGGATCATTGCTGCTCAGCTTGCTGAGATTGGAGACCAGTTTGATAAAGAAATCCAAGGAAGAGTAGTAAATGACCTAGTGCAGCACTTTCTGAAAGAGAATCTGTCTAAAGAGGTGAGTGAAAAGCAGCCTGATAAGCAGTTCTCCTTTTAAATATTCTGCATCCTTCCAGCTGTGACTTTGAAGGCGTCTGAAAATTCATCCCAAACACTTACCTTTGGAGATTTGTTAGAGGAGATTCTGTTGCAGAAGTTAGTGTGTACATTGGGTTCCTTGGGCTCATCTCCTTTCTGCAGATGGTGAAATGGTGGCTGTGGAAAAGGACTGACTTTGAGACATTTTGTCCTTTTGATGGCCCAATGGCTTATCTTGGAAAATGAATGGTCTGGTTAAGGCTTAGTTTTAGTACTTAAGATCTTTGGACTTTGTCAAGATCTTAAGTCAAGTACTTAAGATCTTTGTCCTGTATATCTACTGACCATCATGTGGGTAAAAATTGAGCAGGTTAGTGACAGGAACTTAACTTGTACTTGTTACTGAGCACTGAAGAGACAGCAAGTCATGAGACCCTCTTCTGGTGCTCTTAAGTGTGTTCATTTTTGGGAGTAGCAGTGGGTTTAGGCCTGGCTGGGTGACCTGCTGGGGTGACCTCTTCCTAGATGCAGTTGGCCCAGCATCTAACATGCCTTGCTGCTGTGCAAGAGAAGTAGCTTGAGGTCTCTTGTGTTAAAAAGGAAACTAGGGATTAGTCTAGGGATTAGAGCTGCATCTGGATCAAGTGCCATAGTGTTTTTGGGGGTGTTTTTTGTGTAACAGGCTGGCTGCCAAGGCTGGGAGGAAGAGGAGCAGCATCCCGTGGAGTGTTACAACAAGAACATCAGTTATTAGCACAGTCCTGGCAGGCTGTACTGAGACCCCTTTCTGCTACACTTGTTGCACTGAGAACCCTCTCTTCCTTCCATACAGGAGATAACCCTGCACCTGTCCAGGGTAGTGAGGGAGCTTACACGATCCATCCCCTCAGACATGGAACAGGAGAAGGCCATGTTGGTGCTAGCAATGCTCTTGACGAAGAAAATTGTGAATACAGTGCCCTCCCTTCTACACCGTGTCTATAACACCACTCTGAACTACATGAACCAGCAGCTCCACAACTACATTGTTGAAATGGTGAGTGCTGTCAAACAGCAGCACTGGAAGTCACAGCCAGCCTTTTAGCTGTCCTGGGTTATTCCCTGAGGGATGGCCTAGCTCTGAACTGCGTGTGGCTGGCCGGCTTCCCTGTAGTGCTCTGGAGGTTGGGCCAGAAGGGAATGTCAGCCCCTGCAGAGCTCTGGAGATGAGTGTGCTGGAGGGGGTCATGTCACAGTTTCTGCTTGGCCCCCTCTCACAGCAGCCAGTGAACAAAGTGCATTTGTTCTGTCAGGCAGAGAGCTGTGACTGCTCCTCTGCTCCCTGCAGTCTCCTCAGGGAGCTGTGCCAATAAGATGCTGGTTAATGATTCTCTCATTCCCTCAGGGAAGGAAAGCCTGACCTGAGCTCTACTGGCTGCATTTCCCCAATGTCTTGACCCTGAGGTCTCTGCTCTTGTCTTCCTCAGCTCCCCAGAGCTTGGGAGAACTGGAAGGGGAAAGGAATTGCTCCTGAGAATTAACAGTAGCAGAGGAACAATGAGAAACAGTCAGATCCATTCTTGTTCTCTGTTGGCACTTGAGCAGAGGTGGAGAGGCTGTGCAGCTCGCAGGCAAGCAGGCTCGAGGCCCCGGCTTCACACTCACGAGTGGGGGGAGGATGCACACACTGATGTTAAGACTCAGTGATCCTTGAGAGTGAGATTTGAGCGGGCAGGGCTGTGATCCTGCCACCCTGTGACGCAGAGGGAGCACAGCTGTGCTGAGCTGCAGGCCTGTGGGACACTCCTGCACCGAAGGGAGTGAGGCCGTGTCCCTTGTCAGGGACAGTGTTGGCTGCAACCTGCAGAGGGGCCGGGCTCACGCTGTCACTCTGCCTCACGTTGTCACTGTGCCGTGTCACTCGGCACTGCCCTTGCCTTCACTCAGTTCGGCTCCGGGGTGCTGAGCTATGCCAGAGATGGGTCACCCGTGCGAGACTGGCCCGTGCTGCTGCCCCAGCTGGCTCGTAGCGCCGAGGGCAGGGGCAGGGCTGGAGCTGGGCAGCGCGGCTGTCCCGCACTGTCCCCACGGGCCGTGTCCCTGCTGCTGGCACAGGAAGGAGCACGGCAGGTGGCAGTGTTGACGCGCGGTTCGCAGCGCTGGAGCTGCCGGGCTCCTGGGCAGGCACAGGGCAGGGCTTGCCGCGGGAGAACCCTGCTGCTGTTAATAATAATGCCCCTTCTGTTTCTCTCCCTCTAGCTGGGTGAGTGAGCTCTCCGGCCCTGTGTGGAGCATGTGGATTCCTGAAGACTTTCCTTGATGGATGAAGATCACTTGATTTATTCAACTTCTGAGATACAGTTGTGGAAGGGATGGCAGAGCTTTGTAGATAGGCTTTTGTAGACTAGCACAGCAGTAATAGTAGCATGAGCTGCCTGCCAGCTCTGCCAGTACCTGTAGGGAGTAGAGCTTGCCTCTCTCCTTTTACAGTATTTTTTATTCTAGCAGCAGCAGCCTTTGTGAGAGCCTGCCTTGTGCCTCCCCAGGCCCAGTGGGCACAGGGCCTGCCCTCTCAGTGTTTTTTCTAAGCAGCTGTAGCATTTTGCTTTAGTTATTCACTTCCCAGGCCTGCTCCTGCAGCTTGAGCCATGCTGAACGTTGTTCCCAGGAAGGCCTCAGGCTATGGAATGGGTGATTCATCAGCAGAATCAGCAGGGGTGGGTGGGAATCAGGTCTACTTTGATGAGAAGCTGGCAGCAAGAGGGAACAGAACCCTGAGTGATAGAGAGGGGTGTGGCAGAGAAGGCTGACACAAGCATATTTCAGTATCAATCACCATACACCTGTGTTTGCTTGAAAAATAAAACTGACGGAAAAACTAAAGAAAAGGGCAGGTTAGGCACAGGGCAAGTCTTTTTAGGAATGCAGCCTGGAAATGCTTAAGAAAAAGTAGCATATCTTTTAGTCACATCTCAGGTTGAACAAACTTGGACTCAGGTTGTTTCATACATAATCACACAAGGTGGCAAATGTGTCACCTGTGATCCAGCTGCCTCAGGACTTTTCCAAGTATGTAAATATTTTGTGGGGTTTTTTAACTTAAATAAAAATTTCATTTCTGATGGCTATTACAGCTCTGCAAACTTTCAGTTTCCACACGAAAATTTTTTGTGCAAGTACTCATGGCATTCTTCTTATTCACCATAGCTTATGATGCAGCTGGCAGCAGTAGAGACACGCTGGTCCTGTCCTGTCCTTGTGCCTTGCATAAGCAAGTTTCCTGTAAGTAAAACCACCTTTTCTTCTGGTGCCTGCACTAAAACGGGGGAAGAGGGAAAGCACAGAAGTAGTCTACACGTTGTTTTTGAAAACTGTACCATTTATTAAAGTGCAACCTGGGGGCATGATCTTACAGCAGTGTCCCATTAGCAGAGGGAAAAAATGTACATACCCCTTCACTTGAACTGAATATTGAACAATGAAGCTGGAAAGAACTTCCTTGTCAAGGTGGAAAGACTTTTATTAACCAAATGGCACAAGAAGCTTTAGACAGTTTTCCCCAAGAGGGCTGCACTTGCATATTGGAAGGAACAGTATGATGAGTTCCTGGGATAATGGGTGACCTGAGGACCAGTCAGGGTCTCTTCCCCCAGGCAGGCCTCTTGACAACAGAATCCAAAATCCCTGCAAGTCTGTCACTATTTGCTTACACCTAACAGAAGAGATCCCCTAACCTGTAGCTTCAGAGTCAGTCCCATTAGTCTTTGCTACTTAACAAATCAAGTGGCATTCTTTTGGTCTGAGTGGGTTTTTAGGTTTACACTTGAATAAAAGCTTATCCTGCAAGTTAAAACTGAGGAAAAGCCCCTAACGGTATAGCAACAAGATGCATCCTTTGTAGTTTTTTGTGTCCACATTGACAGTGTCCCTTGCCTGCCCTGCAGATACTGCAGGGAGATCTAAAGCAGCTTCCACTGGAAGCCAACAGGAGCTCCCCCACTTCTACAGCATGACCATAGACCTCTAGCTTGGAGGAAGCAAGTCAGCCTACCCAAGAGACAGAGAAGGTCAGCTCTAAGTAGAAAAAGAAGTGATAAAGTTATTTAACTTAAGCAGGTGGAGCTGAGTGATGGATGTGGTTCCCCAGCCAAGTCCTGATCAGGTACTTTCACTGTATCAGACACAAACTGAGTTCTGTTGCCTAGGCCTGGCCCTGCAGTCCCTGCTCCCGCTGGGCCTGAGATCTTGCTCTACCCGAGTCAAGTAGTGTTGGCTTAAATTTTATAAACACCCCCCCTCCATTTTTTTTTTTTTGTTATGGCAATACAGAGCTTGCACTCTTAAGCACAGGTACATATATGAAGTCAAAGTAGTACTGTTCTTGCAACCTTCCTTATGCTGAAATTAAGCAGTCCAAGCCAAATGAAAGTCATGCACAGCTTCTGCTCTCAGTAGGTAGAGCAGATATTGTGCCTCGTCCCTCCATGTTTCACAGAATCACCTAGGTTTGGAAAAGACCTTTGAGATTATCGAGTCCAGCCTAACACCACTTTGCCAACCAGACCATGGCCTAAGTGCCACATCCAGCCTTTTCAATCACCTCCAGGGATGGTGACTCCACCGGCTCCCTGGGCAGCCCATGCCAATGTCCAATCACCCTTTCCCAATGTCCAAATCAAACCTCCCCTGGCACAGCTTCAGGCTGTGTCATCCTGTCCTCTCGCTGCTGCCTGGGAGCAGAGCCCGACCCCCACCTGGCTACTCCCTCCTTTCAGGTACTTGTAGAGTGACGAGGCCTCCCCTGAGCCTCCTCCTCTCCAGGCTGAGCACTCCCAGCTCCCTCAGCTGCTCCTTGCAGGATTTGTGTTCCAGACCCCTCATCAGCCTTGTTGCCCTCCTCTGGACTCACTCCAGCACCTCAGCATCCTTCCTGAACTGAGGGGCCCAGGACTGGACACAGCCCTTGAGGTGCTGCCTCACCAGTGCTGAGTACAGGGGGACAATCACTGCCCTGGTCCTGCTGGCCACACTATTCCTGAAATGGGCCAGGTGCCCTTGGCCTTCTCAGCCACCCGGGCACACTGCTGGCTCATGTTCAGCTGCTGTCAGTCACACCCCCAGGTCTCTTCCTGCCTGCCCACTGTCCAGCCACTCTTTCCCCAGCATGCAGGGGGTTGTTGTGCCCAAAGTGTAGGACCAGGCACTTGGTCTTGTTGAACTGGACTCGGCTTACCAATCTCCAGCCTGTCCAGGCGTCTGCCAGAGCCCTCCTACCCTCCAGCAGACCAACACTTGCACCCAATTTGGTGTCATCTGCAAATTTGCTAATGTTAAACTCGATCCCCTCATCTAGATCATCAATAAAGATACTACACAGGAATTTTTCACTGGGAAACACTTTCTCCCATTGTGCTCCAACATGACCAGACACAAATAGAGCGCAGATTATGACCTTCTACTGAAGCCCTGGGCTTTCTAATATCCATAGGCATCACACCTGGGCCAGCCATGTGCAACTCTCCACCCCACTCCCCCCTTTCACAGCAAGAGACTCTAGTAATTACACTCTGAAACTGTAACAGGAACTTGCTCTGGCCTGGCTTAAGTGAATGAGCGACTGCAGTGCCAGAAGCATTTCTAGTTTTTTGCCAGAAGAGCAAGATCTACCTTACTAGGACTTTGCCAGTACTGCCATACCTCTGTAATTGACATTAAATACAAGGAAGGTTTATAACCTCAGATTGTTTTAACTACTACAATCGTTAAAATGAAAGAAGACCAAGCTTCAGCAGCTTGCTTGTTTAGTACTAATTAAACTTTTCATTTGTGACCATTAGAAAGCATTGATTAGTTTAAAAATCTAGTCCAAAGTTTTAGCCTAGCTGTGATCAGCACTATGGGGGCAGGAAGGAAGGAAATGGGATTCTGGCAGCAAAACTTGTCCTGTGTAAGAGCACTCAGCACTGCAGCTTCCACCTGGCTCTTGAGCTGCAGCTGCCTGAGCACGGCCAGAGTGGAAAATGAAGCCCTCAGAAACAGCAAGGATGGATTCCTGTAGTACTGACTTGTCCCACAGCCTGCATCTTCTGAACCTCAAGGGACTCAGGAGGCAGGAACCCACCAGGCTCCACCCCACACTCAAGAGCTGCAACTGGCTGGGACACGGCTCTGCATCTGCACGTTGGGCTTTGGGGAACACAGTAATTCTGTCTTTGCTCTCAGCCTCTTGTTCCTGTAGTGCCAGCTGTACAAAGTCCTTGCCCAGCTCCCAGCCACAAGGCCCAAGTAAGCACAGCTTAGAATTAAGCATAGCTGAATTTAAAGTTGCACCTTATCTTGAAAGCCTTTCCCCCTTGACAACTCCTTACTGAGCATGCTGCCCACTGCAGTTCCTTAAGCATTTCCCACTTTTTCCACAGATCCAGTCCTCTGCTGTTTTAGCATCTCAGCTTTATGGTATGCTAAGGATAAAATGAAGACAGAATGGGTCTAAGGTAGATATTTTGTTAAAGTACAGGCCACTCAAGGACAGATATTGAGGCACTTCTGGGAAGGGGATGAGCAACACAAGTGAAATAATTCTATATGCCCTTTTGCAAGCTCCTATATTCCCTCTGCCAGCTACAAGAGGTCCACTAAAGAGAGGTTGCATCACACCTTTCAGGGTAATTGGACCCTGCAGTTTAAGATTACTGTAATATACTTAAAGATAGGGGGAAGAAAACTTCCATTTTCTAAGTCACACCTCTTAACAGAGCAGCCTCTCACTCAGGTCTGTAGGAACACTGCCATCTGAGCTTATCCACCCTTTGGTGATCCCAGCTCTGACCACAGGACTTCAAACTCTGCAGAACTCAACCCCACAGCTGACCTTTTTAACTAGTGGACTGTTTACAGAGGAAAGAGACTCATACAATAAATTTTCTGAACATGTGGTCAGTTCAAATTCTCTCTGACTTGCCAAATCTAAAAGACCCCAGAAGAACATTCCAAAGAAAGGACCAAGCAACCAAAACATACGGTGCAACTGATGCTCCACAAAACGTAGCAACACACCAGATACTCAAGGCTTCTGCCTGACCATGAAAATGCCTAACACAGTCATTTTCCTTACTACTGCTGCCACCTTCTTACTGCTGTGCATGGAAGCTTTTTATTTCGTGCCCCGCTGGGCTCCTTGTGGCAGTAAGTTTGGAACTTCTTCCCTTGCCAGCCTGGATTTATTCTTGTATGTCCTCTACTCATCTCCACACTATTACTTGAAACAATCCCATCCACAGAGAAGACGAAGTAACACCAGCCCTGCCTCCCCCCTTTCCCCATTGTTACACAAGTTATCCAGAGTATCCCCAGAATCCATCTCTGCTTCAGAGTAACCTGCTGTGTGGCTAGAGGTGGGATGTACCAAAAGTAGGTTCATCGTCTTCAGTAAGGAGGGGATCTAGGTTAGAAACAGTTCTGTCCCACAGAGAACGTGCCCAGAGAAGAACCCAAAGCCATCAGCAAAGCAGCAGGAGAGGGGTAACCCTGCCCCTCCTGACCAAGCAATAAAGCTGCCCTTGCCACTTCAGAGACTGTACCATTCCCTGATAAACACGACATGTGAAATGAAGCAAAACTGTTCCTGCACGTCCGTGACAGATGGAGCACAAAGAGACCTCTCCTGCACATGGGGGAAGATCCTGCAAGGGACCGGGAGAGGGAACTGCCGTGGTGGGAAGGCAGACACCAGAGACTTCGTGGCACAAGGAGCTCCCAGCGACCCCTTCTGGGGACACAGCACAGCAACGAGTACCAGCAGGGCACCAGAAAACGGCAAAAAAAGTCAATTCCATTTTGCAATGTGATAAAAGTTTTGGGGATTTTTTTCTGATAAGGCCAACCTGCTATGTTTTGTACGTGGAAGAAGAGCAATCAGTGATCAACAGTACAGTCCAGAGCTCCAGAGCTCCCAAGTTCAGTCTGTAGTGGCAGTATATACACAACCCTTCCACTTAACATTCAACTTCACACACACAGAGTCCAAAATCCAGTAAGTTTTCTAGAAAATGTGTTTCACAAAAGCTTACACAAAAATAATTCCTCAGAATCTGACACATTCTGACTAACTTTCCAGCATCCTGGGATAGGAAAATGCAGCAAGAATATCCTAAAATAGAGAATATGCTAAGATCTCTTCATTCTGAGATCCCTTAAGAAACAGGCTCATCAGGAGATGTACTCTTGATATGGTTATTTAGAAATAAAAGTACCTTGTCTTTGTGCTTTGCGAAGATTCCCATAAGCTCACGTTTCATTTTTTACATTATCACGAGTTCCCTTTCACCTTCCTCCATCTGGTCTAAGCCACAGTGCCAGCACCAACCCTCAGAGATGCATCCACAGTCCTGCCTGGGAAGCCCAAGGTGTTGCCCACAGAGCTGCAGTACGGACAAGGACAGACACACAAACACGTGCTGAAAGAGGAACGCTTGCAGCTGGATCCCACTAAGGAGTAGGACAATACTTGAAAGGCTTCTCTCCACATGCACCTGAAGTGTTGTCACTGCAGGAAGGGGGATTTCCTTTTTTTTGCCAAAGTAAACTGCTCGTCATTTGTGAACCTGTAAGTTTAGCTAATTCCAGATTCACAGTCGCAAAAGAAATCGCACTGAACAGCACTCCGGGCCAGCACAGGAACAAGCAGATAGAGATGTTTAATGCTCTTTTGCTCAGTTACTAGAATCCATTGCTTTATATATCTGGGATTCTGTCACAGACAAGACCAAGTTAGGACTAAATACACTCTGTGCTTAACGTGGGAAAGACAATGCAGACTGCAGCGTGACACAGGACAGCAGAGCGTTTAACGTCTGAATTGCACTTGAGGCACTGGCCTTGCTTCCACACGGTTTTGCTGTATTTTTGCTGAATATGCCCCAGATATCAGAGTACTGATCCCAATGACACCGTGTCCAGCATGAATTTCGTACCTCTGGTAACTGAAGGGTTTGCAGTAAAGTGGGCTGAGCAGGAGCAGAGCAAATGGATTCTCAAACCAGCAAACAGCAGTGTCCCTCCCACCCTCCTGGGCAGCACCTCTGCCCCAGGAACATCAGGATGCTCAGAGATAATACAGCTATAGAGAGGCAGCATCTTCACAGGATGGGGCTCCAGTAAAAATTAGGGGCCAAAACCAGTGTGAGCCAAGAGGTAAGAATAAGCACTGTCCCACTGGGGCTTAGGAGGAACCTGGAAGGTTATGAGGAGCAGTGCTGTACCTGAGAGGAAGCTGAGACAAAAGGGACACCAGCCTCTCGCTACAGGACTCAGGTTGGCTAATGTTTGTCAGGAGGGGCTCGGGGTCACAACGGGAAGTGACAAGACAGCACAGCTGCAATAGCGGTCAATCTGAGAAGCCAAAATCTCCAGGGGTTGGCAGCAGCTGGCTCTCCCCTTCCCCTGGGGATTTTCTGTTCCAGTTCCTAGAGCATGAGCACCCCTTTCTTCAGCACCTGCACTTTAAGTTCTTAAATTTGCAGATTTTTTTTTTTTTTTTTAAAAATACCCCTGTACTTTAATCACGAAAAACCAGTCCCCGCCCCAATTCTACTAAAAACATGATTGTCCGTAGCTGGAGGCTTATTGAACAACCTCACCTCATCACCACTGAGTTACTCAAATGTCCAATTAAACAGCAGGCAGCTCAACCTTTAGGTAACACAACTACAAAAACTGGATGTGCTCTCTTCTCTCCCCCTTCCTCCTCAAGAGAGCTCCGTTACTTTTTCCTAAGCGCCAGCGCTACTCCGACTGCCACAGCCAATATAGCGACTGCAGCAGCCCCCCCATACAGCAGTATAGATTTCCCTTCTGGCAACAGGATAGGCTTCTCCTCTGCAGCTGAGGATTTCTCTTCTACTTCTTCCAAATGGCCCTCTTTCCCTGCTTTTTTTTCCCCTGGAAGCAGTATTTTCTCAGGTTCTGGTGCAGCCTTTTCTTCTGATGGGGCTAACTTTGGGACAGGTTTACTTAACACGGGGATTTCAGGTTCAACAAGCTCTTCAGCTGCTTTTCCCTTTTCCTCCTGTTCTGTATGCAGAAGTGCAGAGGGATGTGCTTTTTCAGCAGCAGCAATTTCAGGAGGTCTTATTTCCTGTAAAGAAGCAGAGGTTTCTGGAAACACTGCCTGCATGGTCTCTGCAGCACCGGCTGGCACTACTGCTTCCTCAATCCCCTCCGGTATCTCTTCCTTCTCCACGTGAACAATGTCGGAGTTGGAAGAGTTGTTCTCACTCCTCTCTTCACCCCCTCCGTTGCTGTCCAGGCTTTTGACTTCTTCAGGATCCATAGCCACTTGCTGCCAGGACTCAGGTCCCAGGGAGACAGGCAGGCTCTCCGTGTGCCAGCTCTGACTCGCTGACAGGGACACGGGCAGGCTCTCCGACTGCCACGACGTGGTCACCGTGGGGGACTCCGGGGGGCTCACCTGCCCTGAGTTGTCACTAGTCAGGATGTAGATGTCATTGCTGTCCTCTGCAATGAGCCCGGGATACTCTTCCTCTTCGGATTCCAAAGTGAAGACAGTTCCCTACGAACAGAAAGGAGGACACAACACATGAGCGATGCCTTCGGCATTCCTTCCCCTGTATGGGACAGAACAGAACAGGACACCTGGAAACTTGGTGAGCTGGAAGAAAGATGAGAGGGCCTCTGCAGGAGCAGCAGCTGCCTGACCTACATTTCAGTAGAGATTACAGAACCCAGCTGGTCCAGCTGGCATGTCCAGAGAATGGAACTCTTTACATGAGCTCTGCTGGGACCTCCTCCTTTCCCTGACCTTACTTTATTGCCATGACATCTCCAAAACACACCACATGGTCATTATTAATCTGACAAGATACTAAAGTCTGAAACCAAACTGCAACAGAACAAAGAAAAAGAAAGCAAATGCAGGTACACGATCCCAGCTGAATACCACTCCCCACTTTCTGTGCAAGTGCTCTTACTGCTTGTCTGTCTTCACCTAACAGTGTTCCTCTTACAGTAATTTTATCCCATTTCCAGTGCTATGTGAAGCCTGTATTTCTACTTTGTACCAACAAGCTGGAATCTACAGTAATTCTAGTATTTTACTACAATTTTAGCTATTCTTAAACAAACTCTCTTTCGAAGACTGCCATCCTAACTTTGGCTACACAACTGAAGTTAAAACAACCAACCAAGCACAGACACCCAGAGATGGTGACAGGGTTTGCTTGCTTTTATTTAGGTAGGGAAAAACTGTAGGCATCCTAAAAATGTTACAGTGGGTTTCAGCTGGAGAAACTGCAAGTGTAAAATACTGATTCCCTGCAATCATCCCCAGTTCACATACTGGGCTCGATGTCCCATGCTCTGGAATATCCCTTTGGCCAGTTTGGGTCAGCTGCCCTGGCCATGCTCCCTCCCAGCCTCTTGTGCCTCTCCTTGCTGGCAGAGCATGGGACACTGAAAAGTCCTTGACTTAGGGGTAGCACTACTTAGCAACAGCTAAAACACCAGTGTGTTATCAATGTTACTCTCATTCTAAATCCAAAACACAGCTCTTTACCAGCTAGGAAGAAAACAAAACGCAATTCCAGCTGAGGACAAAGAGATGGGGGCAGAGGGGAACTCCAAAGTCTCCTATGCCATATAATAGAAGTCTGTGAAATAATTAACAAAGATTTAGTAACTTTCTTGTTTGTAACAAGAGTGATTTGAACATTCTATCAAGTACTGCAGTGCTGGGAGCCCCTTCTATGCAAATTCCAAATTTTCCTCTACAGTCCATCATAACAAAAAATTCCATTCATTCTCTTTTTTCCTGCTCCCTTCCACACACAACAGTTCTCCTAAAGCACTTTGAGCAGTTGTCCCTTTTTAAACTCTTCCCCAACACCTGGGAATTTGGGGCCTGATGCCTACCTACAGTTTCCCATTACCAAGATACCTCCCTGGTTGTTTCACAACTTTTTACGGATCCACACAGTGACCTGTGTCAGGAACTCACCCCAGTTAAAAACAAACACACTTTTTATTTTGTGGAGATGTTTTTAACCCTCGGCCCATGGAATTTTGGAAGATATTTGGACATGGGCAAAGGAATATTACAGAACACTTGAAAAGGAACTTTTCTTCATAAATCCCTTTGATTTGCTCAGATGTGGGAAACATCATCCAGCTTGGTAAGATGTTCAGGAACTGAAGTGAAATGATGTGAAGAGTTCCTCAGGGAAAGAGTTAAAAGGAATTAAGCTGTTCACTAACCATTTGAGGATCACCACGAAGTCTTAATTCAGAATGCAATAAAAATGAGTAAAGCATTACATTTGTAAAAATGTTCAGACACCAACCATGTGCCAAACCCAAAGCAAGCTCTGCTCTGCAAACAGTCACTGACAATTCAAGACTCCAGTACCTTCCTGAAAGTCACATTCCAGTAGAAGAACTAATTTTTGGGGCTTTTTAAAGCTGCTCAGGCCATTAAAACAAAACAGAGCTCTACATGCAGGAGGAAGCAACCAGCAGTGCAAATTAAGGGCAATGGAAAAGAAGAGCCAAGAAACTGAAGTAAAGGCAGAGGTTACTGGATCCAAAGAGATCAAGCACGGAGCTGTGAGGGCCAGGGCTGCTGTGCAGCGTGGGAGGACAGGACTCCAAACCTGTCCTGTTCCAGCAGACACTGGAGAGCAGACAGCAGGGAGTCAGTCACTGTCCTTGGCTTCCACCACCCTCTGCTGAAGATGGACAGGCAGCTCACTGCCCACACACTCTGAGACTGTACCCTCACTCCTCTGACGAGCAGGTTTTGCTCTGAATGTTGTTAAAGTAGGAAAAACTCTCACTGGAACATAAGCCACTAACAGACACCTATGATCAAAGTCAATTTTTTGTTTTCACAGGTGACACAGACTCAGAAGAACAGCAATTAAACAACAAAGTAATTAGGGGTAAAACCTGCAGTCTCACAAACCTCTGTACTATCCTCTCTGTTCAGCTCTCCATTTCCACAAACCAGGATGAATTTATTTCCTGTCCACACCGCATCACGACACACTAGACCACATCTGTGGTGTGACATTAGAAGAAAGAACAGAGACACACACCACTGATAACAGCTCTGTTCTTAACATCCCAATGGAAGTGCACACATGCTGCTGTGACTCACTCAGCATGAGGCACATACAAAAATATTCCAAAACCACACTAAGCTGCTGAGGATTTGTTAGCTCTGGTGATTATAGCAAAAAAACCAACACCAACAAGGGCTACATTGAGATAGCCTGAACTGCACTGGTGAAAGCCCAGAGGCTTTGAGCCATGACTCAGCAGCCCACAGAGGGGAGGATGGAGCCACCTGTAGTCAGTAGGGACAGCAGGTACAGAGACTGCCCTGAAATAAAAACCATCCTGACACTTCTAAACACATCCTTTCTCTGGAGATTTGCTTCTCACAAAATATAGGCAAGATCTGGGCACATCCGGAGGGTAACAGGCGAGATAAACTGCTCTGGAGAGTGTAAGGAAATGAAGGGATGGTTATACAAGGAACACAGGCCATCCTCATAATTTCCAATACCTCATTAATACGTGTACCAACACCACACACGGAGCCTGCCTGCAGCAGGACGGAGGAGGGCCAAAGGGGCTCAAGAGTTTTATTGTTCCTTTTCTCACGCAAACTGCACTGACCTCAAAAGAGTTATCAGCTGTTGGCTCCCTATAAATCAGAGCCTTATGCAGCCTGGCTGATTCCTTTCTGTCTTTACAGACAATTTGCCTTCCGTGTCACTGCCTCAGGGACACAACTCCCCAGGCCTGGAGAGAAAGATTGCCTGTGGCTGGGAAGGCTGGGGCAGAGCTGACACACTGGCAGTGGGTAATTCCAGCACCTTTTCATTAAAAGCTTATGAAGCTTTAATTGAAAATCCAGACAGTAATAGGCATTGTTTGGGATACACGATTAATATTTCTTGAGCTGAATTAAGATTTAATACATAAAGTCAAGTGGATAAAGCTCGGATTTTGTGCTGGCTCAGGTGAGGTTTGCACTTTGGTGGTTTTTTTTCCTTTTAAAGCAGCATTTAGGACAATTCTCTTGATTCATTTACAGATGTGACCCAGAAGCAAAGCTCCAACAGGCAGATTATTTCAGGACAGGAAGAAACGTGTGGAAGGAGTTTTAATAACCTGAGGAGGCCTTATATAAGCCCTACACTTTAGATTTAATAGTAAGGAAGGAATGTACGTAAGCACTTCTTTATCTGTTTTGTTTATGGTAAACAGACAGATGTTTCTTCAAGCCAGAAACATCAGAGTTGCTTTTTTTCATATTTGCAGTTAGAAACTTGCAAACTTGGGAGTGCTTTTCCTTATCCAGCATACCTAAGAGAACCTCGTCAGGTGTGGTAGAGAAGCTGAAGTCCCTCACTGCAGCTTCCTGCCACTCCTGATCCCAACCAGGGCCACCTGAGGGAAGGATTGGCACAACTTACGAGGAGACCGAGAACTGCACATTCCCCTGCTTGGCTAGAACACAGCGAGAATGGCCACATCCCATGAGGCAGTCCTGGGGAAAAGATCAGCTACCAAAATCAATCACAGCAGTCCTCAGCCTACGGAGTTTGTCCCAGGAATGTTCCACAATGCTCCTACAAGTGACAGGAAGCACTGTTAACAAATGTGGCACACTTGCCCTCAGGAGAGGCTACAGCCAGTATGCTACAGGGTGAGCTCCACTGGACAACAGCAAGATGGAAACAAAATAATGAAAAAAAAGTCTGAAAGCTCCTACAATAATATAGTGCAGAACTGTTACTTAAAAACACCTGTTAACTTTCAATTACTATTTAAAGACAGCAAACATAACAAAACCTCCCCCAAAATGCAGAAACTGACTCTTATGTTGTCTATGTTATCTTTCATAGTTTTCCAATATGTCTATTATTAAGTGTATACAAACAGGCTCATTACCTTTAGTATATATTTGCTGAACAGCAAAACCTTTAGCTACACATAAGGAAAAAAAAAAATCCTTATTTAACAAAATAATAATTTCAGCATGATTTATGCAAAGCTTAAAGCTTCTGGTGCCAAGAGATACTCAAATCAAAATTCTGAATGTCTCAAAGATAAAAGCAACTCTTTTCTCTACAAAAAATAGCTGGAGCAGTAGCATACATTGCACCTATAATGGAGATAAGATTAGATGAGAACTGAAGAGATCCCCATTAAGGTGTCCAACAGAGCATTTGCTGCATCTTAGACCAGACTTTGAATGCCCTGCTCTGAAAACTACAAAGACCAGGAAAATGCAAAACAGCTGTGTCTAACTGTTGTTGAAGCCTCTGCTAAGATTTGGTTTTAAGTGTTCTCAAAAGCTCAACTGGTTTGTCTGGTTCAGTTCATAAAGTAGAATGATGTGGGATAGGCAACTCACACACAACTCATTTCTGAAGACACAAAAAAGCCCACCTGAAAAACACACAGCCCAGCAAGCCACCTGTACACCCCAGATCCTGATTTTGTCTGACACAGGCAAAAATTCTGCACAGGTCAGAGAGTGCCACCAGGAGAATAAATCTCCATGTGCCCTGAGCTTCAACCCCTCAACATGAAACTAAACAGAGCCACATAAAATCCCTGAGAGAAAGAGTATCCTGAAGCTCAAGAGGAAATGCTGGCAGAAGACAGTGTCCCAGGAGAGCAACCCTGGCTATAATAAAAATTTTAAACATTCAACTCAGCTAGAAAGTTTCTCAGGTGAGGGCACTGACTATCTTGCAACATAACCCATCCCAGAGAGAAATGAAGTTCAAGAGGTGTTTGGACAATGCTCTCAGGAACATGGTGTGGTTCAGGGCTTGGACTCAGGGATTCTTGTGGGTCCCTTCCAACTCAGGATATTCTATGCTTCTATGGTCACCTTCCCCCCACCAAGAGTGTCACAGCAGTGAGAACTAGGAACCCATGAAATGCATTTGTGCTTAAAATCCAGTGTCTGAAAAACAAGAGGCAAGGAGCGATGAACTGGCCTACGTCCAGGGATCCTAAGACATCTCCCACGGGGAAATAAGCAAACTTCTTCCCACAACAACAAACTTCCTAGAGCTGGGAATGTGCTGGTTGCATGATCTGTAGCAGTGGCAGAGGAGCAGCTGTGTGCTGGAGCAGGGGTGCCTGTGCCCAAGAACGGCTTCACTCCCGCCTGGGTGTGCCAGGCTGCGGCTCCATCTGCTCCCTGTCTCCCTGCCCAGCCCCATTATACCAAACCTTTTCAGACCCTCGTGGAAGTCAGACCTGACAGCATCACCCAGCTAGTCCTTCAGAGAAACGCACTATAAAGGAGCTGCTGACAACACCCAGATCCAGAACAAAACATTTTCAAATATCAAGAAGTCCCTAAAAGCCCTCAGGCGCTTACTGTGCCTCTCTGTTCATCCCTCTGAAACTGTCAAGATAGGTGAAGCAACGAAAAAGAGCTTACAAAAAAGAGAAAAAGAGTTCTTACAAAGAGGACTACACTTTTTATTAAAGAAAAAAAAGGAAAAAAAAAGGTTGAGTGAACCACATCAAAGCACTCTGATATCGCAGCCACTGCTCTCGTTCCCTTCAAGGAATGCTTTGGCTAGAACAGCCTGCAGAAATGATCCTCTTCCATCCCTGCCTTACAACATAACCTCTACAACCTGCAGAGAGTCAGCACCAAAGCAACACCCTTTAGGTTTCAGTCTTACAGGTTTAAAATGAGGTAATTCAGTTATTTATAGACCACTTCTTCAGATTTGAAGTTGTTGGAAGGGAAAAGAGAAAGGAGATCTAGTTGGTCCTTTACTATTTAATATCCTTCTTCAGCCACAGTGCCTAAAAATTAAAAAAAAAAAATTATTACTGTACCAAAGAAATTACATATAAATAAAAGTGGACGCTTCGCTGTAGTATTCCATGATACAAGCATAAGGTGCAATTATTTTGAAAGGAAAACTCCTTTCTAGGACTCCTCTAACTACACTGCCCTTTCTTGCATCTCTGCCATGTTAAACTTACTTCTCTCTCCTCCAGCAGAGTACATCTCTCTATTTCTGCACTGTCATTCCCAGGGCAGACACCTGGACTGCTGCAGAAGGAGATTTTCATCTCTGGAAGCACAAACCAACTACCTCACTTCCCAGGATGACAATTACCTCTTTACTCTCTTTCTCCTCCAGATTGTTAACACTCTCTAATATGTGTATTGTTCAATCACCAGCAGCAAAGAAAACAACTAAACCAGCAAAGCCCAAGACAAAGCACTGGAGACACAGAGAAAACAGCTTTTCTAAGAACTGAGATAGGAAACTGTAAACATTATGTAGATTTCAAGCAAATTTCCTTTTATTCCCTTCAACACAGGCAGTTAACTAGTTAAATGCAAATCCAGGTCTGAACTCAGTGAGACTAGACCCCTGGGAAGGCAGAGACAATTTCTGCCATGGGTCACAAATATAACTCTCAGGCTTGTGCTGAGAAGAAAGGTTATTAAGTGCACTCTGATAAAAAGGTTCAAACAAGGGGAAAGCAGAGGGGCTGGTAACAGGAATGGGAACCTGAGAGAAAGAAAAGGCTTCCAAGAAAACTTACACTCTTTCCTCCTTCTAGATATTCCCAGATATTTCTACAAAGACGAAATCTAACCATGGAAAACAGGATTTGCATAACTTGAGAAGAAATAAATTATTTGGGAAGGGGTGGGAAAGGAAGAGGGAAAAAAATCCTTACCAACTGACTGGTCTTACTGTGCACTTTTTCAGGAGACCAAGAATTGCTTCTGATGCAGCAGCATTCAGCCCTGGAGAAGTCGGAGAGAGCAAAAAGGCAGGGGAGGTAGGGGTGAAGGGAGGGGAGAGGAGGAAAGGGGTGGGGAGATGAGGAAAGGGGTGGGGAAATGAGGAAAGGGGCGGGG